>LNAC01000048.1:1481126-1516048 GCA_002007465.1 Ailurus styani | reverse complement strand
GGGAAGGGAGGGACAGAAGGAAGGGAAGGAAGAAGGAAGGGAGGGAGGGAGGGAGAGAGGGAGGGAAGAGGAGGGGAGGGAGGGATTCTAACCCGTGTTTCTCACCTGGGCCTTAGCGTCCGCCAGAGGACGTGGGACAATGGCTGGAGATCTCCGTCGCTGTCACTACGGGGGGACTGAGGGATGAGAGGGGTGCCCCTGGCATCGGGTGGGTAGAACCCAGGGACCCTGCTAGACGTTGTACACAAGATACCCCCTCACAACAGAAGATCATCCACCCAAATGTCAGCGGTGCTGAGGCTGAGAAGCCTGGCTCGAACCCCCATGGTTTCTCTGCCTATGTATTTGTTAAATAACAAAAATGACATTATACAACACATAAAATGTGTAACCTTCTTTGTAGACGCACTAATGTATAGGGAATTATATGTATCAAAAGAGAATATTTATAGTTCTTTAAGAGCTCTATAGTAGCCCAGGGTATGCAAATACTATAATAGAGCACACCACTTTCCTTTTGATGCNATCATGACCTGAGCCGAAGGCAGCGGCTTTAACCCACTGAGCCACCCAGGCGCCCCACCACTTTCCTTTTGATGGNCTTTCCTTTTGATGCACTTTTAAGTCGTTTCCAAATTTTCACTGGTTGAAACCACCCTCTGATAAATACTCTTGTCCCAGACCTGTTTGCCCAACTGTAATTCTTTCCTAGGCACACACTCCTAGACAAGGAATCATTGGGTGGATGAGCAAGTGTGCCTTGAAGGAATTTTACGAGGCTGCAGGGCAGAGAGAGGCCGCCTGGCATAGTCTCAGTAGGTGTTCGACCTTGGCAGTCAGTCCGTCTTGTTGCACCGTAGTGCCCTCCTCTGTGGAATGGACCTAAAAATGGATGTCACCTCTTGCGGCACTGGTGGGTCTACAGCGTGAAGGCAGAGCCCAAAGCACAATGACCAGCTCCCAGCACCCGCGGGGTTCCCACAGGGCCCTCCGGCACCATCCGACTGTCCCACTTCCCGGCTCACGCCAGTGGGGGTCCCGGTGGCCCTGTTCCCTCTGGAATGACCAATCTCGTTCACCTGTGCCAATCGAATCACTGAAGTGGAGAGCTCATGCTCTCCACTTGGAGAGCTCNGAAGTGGAGAGCTCATGCTTTTAATTGGTACATATCAAGGGATGTCTGCCCGTCATGTGAACAAAGAGGTGGTTTGCATCTGGGAAGGGTGGGGGCCAGTGCAGGAAGGGCTGAGTGATGGCAAAGGACAAGGCTGCATCATTGCACCCCTTTCCCGTAAATGCCTCAGAAAATTCATCTTTCAAGAATCCCGCATGTCAGGTGACCACGTACAGCAGAATGCTATATATGTATATATATCATTTGTATGTTACAGATTTGTATGTTATAAATATATATATATATATATATTTTTTTAGGCAACTGAAAGACAATGTGGTTTACAAGCTGAGTTTCTCAAAAAGGTTCTGTAAAGGTTGTGGCTGCCTATTTGAATCAAACTTCCTCTCCACAAGTTTTATTTTTTAAGATTTTTATTTATTTATTTGACAAGGGGAGAGAGATCACAAGAAGGCAGAGAGGCAGGCAGAGACAGAGGAGGAAACAGGCTCCCCGCTGAGCAGAGAGCCCGATGCGGGGCTCGATCCCAGGACCCTGAGATCATGACCTGAGCCGAAGGCAGAGGCTTTAACCCACTAAGCCACCGAGACGTCCCCTGGGCAAAAGTTTTTACGGAGAATGTAGAAATGGACCGAGTGACAGAAATAAGGTGAGATTCCTGCCTCTCAGTGTGGGTTCAAATTTACTCCTGGTGAACCAAAGATTAAACTGTTATGTCACTAGTAAGCAAACAAATAAATGACGTAATGAAATGAAAGGACTTAGAAAGTAGGTATGAATGAATATTTTATAATCTCGGGGATGGAAAAAATCTTTTGAGGTATGGCACTGAAGACTGAAACTATAAAGAACAATTTAGATGGCCTAAAAATTAAAATAAAAAACCCTGCCCAGCAAATAAAATATTACCGACAAGTTGAGAGGTCACAACATTGGAAAAACTCGGAAAAAAAATGAAAGATGTGACACACAGTACAGAGCCTTAATATAGAAAGAGTAATTGCTGTTCAATAAGAAAAAAATGTCAAATATACTAATAGAGTATAAACAGGTGAATATCTAAACAAGAAATGCAGATAAAACTGCTCATCCAGTTCAGTGCCTTCCACATTGTAGATGTTCGAGGAAATGGTTGTTTGATCTTGAATCACATAATAATTGCTCACTAAGCCCTTCCCGGGGATCACAGCATCGGGACAAGCACCGAACACAGCTCCGTCCTCAGGCCTGCAGAAAGTCAGTGTATTCACAGTGGTCGCTGGGGAGGTTCCTGTCACTTTTGCACTGTGTGACTTGGGCCAAGTGCCTCAACTTCTCCTTGCCTGATAAGTTGAGTAAACAAGGATAAATGAGGCCAGTGTAAATGCCTCCTCATGAGGCTGTTGCAAGCATTTAGCAAGTTTATACACGTAAAGTACTGAGAACAGGGCCTGGCTCATCGTAAAGACTCAGCCATGAGCTCCAAAGTTCAGAAATCAAGCTAAGATGGGAAGCAAGGAAACACCCACCATTCATGGATCTGCACCTTCACCAAACTCCTGGTCAGTGCCAAGTACCTGCCAGGCGTTAGCACAGCCACCACAGGCGCTCCTCAGATATTAGAACAGAAACCAAAGCAGGACCGGTGGAGGCGACATGAGCGGGGACGGGAAACTCCTAGTCGGTGGAAGGAGCTCCAACGCGCAAGGCCTGACCCAACTCAGCTGCCCCGGGGGAGCTTCCCGGAGTCGGCACTTGTCCTACTCGGCCTGGACAATGAGGAGGAGCTTTCCGAGCCCCGATTGTTCCCGAAGAGAAAGCAGTCAGGATCCCAACTCTCGGGTGTGCACAAAAACGCAAACGGATTCCAGCCCATGTTTTCTCACGCTGTAGCCCTGTCATTACGGGAGCAGGTTTGGGAACCAGACTGCGCCGAGTTACCTCCGGGCTCCGCCAGCTCCCTGGCACATGCATGTGTGTGTCTGTCTGTCTGCCTGTCTTGGTCTCACCTGTGGAATGAGGATAGCAGTGGGATTTCTCATGGGGCGGCGGGAGGTTTGGTGACCTCCGGCATGTGAAACACTTCCAGGAAGGCTGGTGTGTTGGCGAGACACACGCAGGTGCCTTCTCGGCCAGAAAGCCTTCTCTGCAGATGGGATTTTCAGTGGGTCACAAAGCTGCCCCCTAAAGCCTCTTGCTCAAGGCTTAGGACTTTGAGAGCAGGACGCTGGCCTTCCCAGATCATTTTCGGGATGATCCTACCTCAGGCTTCTCACCACTGACATCGGGGGCCAGATCACTGTTGTTCTTCCTCTCCTTCTCCTCTTCCCCCTTCTTCTTCTTCTTTTAGGTGAACTGTACCCCGGACAAGGGGCTCAAACTCATGACCCTGAGAGGGAGTCACGTGCTCTACCAACTGAGCCAGGCAGGTGCCCCCAGATCAGTCTTCATCATGGGAAGGGGGCTGTCCTGTGCGCGGAGATGCATAGCAGGACCCCGGCCTCCGCCCAGGTGCCGGCGACACCCAGTTCTGATCATCAAAGAGGTCTCCCGCCATTGCCAGGTGTCCCTGGGGCGACTCGCTTTGCTGAGAACCACCGCCCCAGGTCGATGCAGGGCTTTCTGGGAACAGCCCAGCTTGGGAGGGAAGTCCCTTCTCCATCACAGAAAATATATACACTACACCGGGTGTCCACATCCAAATTCCAGCCTTGGGTGTGTTCTGTTTGATCCAGGAGACGTTTTAAATCTCCCTGATGAGCTGACAATAGAGTCTTAAAAGTCAGGACATGGCACATAAAAGTCCAGCTTTCTGGCTTCTCTTGAAAAGAGAAGATGATCTGATAACCCCAGGTCTGCATTCCAGCCTGCCGCGGTGGGGGAGCCCGGCACTGCACCTGCCCCCCTCCGATGGCCTGGCTTCCTGCCGGGCACAGGCCCCGCCGCTCTCCACGGTCCTCCGGTTCCCAGGACTGTCGACCACCCCTCGTCCGTGTCCACTGCCCTGCCAGCCGCTGACGGGCTTCGGATTTGGCACTTGGTCTAACATGCTTGCATACACACCCATGCACGCACGCACACACGCACACACACACACACACTCACACGTGCACCGAGCTCACCTCAGGCTCACACCTGGCGACAAGGCTCTGCCCTTTGAAGCCAAGCCTTCCTCCCGCAGGGACTCTTCGGGTGTCAGGCCGGATTGATGGATGGGACAGCTCGGCTCTCAAAACTGACGCGTGTGTTTATTATGGCGATGAGTGTGGGCCAGGCTGCTTCTGGCTTGTGTAAGTGTCAAGTGGTGACAACATGTGCTCTACAGAAGGCAGATGTCACAGCGGACTGGGGCCACCGATGGCCGCCTGCGCGCCCAGACCACCCAGGGTCAGTGCTCAGCCTGCCCGGGGCTCCGGTCCCCGTGCTGCTTCCGGGGCCTTTGGCGGGGGAAACGGAGGGTGGAAAGTGACACGGGGCCACCGGCACAGTCTGACGTTGCCCGTTCGGCTCTCTCGGGAACGTTCTCGGGCCGCACTCCGGCCCCCTGGAGGCCACGGGCACAGACAGCGGTGGGGCGGAACGATTTCCCCACCGCTGTCCCAGCAGTAATCAGGCTCAGAGGTGGGACTCGGTACCAGGCACTTTCTGTTCACTTCAAACACGTGACCACCACACCCTTACAAGGAAGGAGGCTTCTTACCCCAAACTGATTGAAGTTCAACGGGTCGTACCAACCGCTAAGCCTTCTTGACCGCTTAGTACGTGCTGAAGGTAAAGCAAAGCATCTAATACATCCTCTTAATTGGTCTCTGCTACAATCTTACGAACGAGGTTCTATCAGTCCCGCTTTATAATTAAAGAAATCAAAGCTCAGATGATCTCTTTCTTCTCCTCTTCCGCCTCCTCTTCCTTCTCCCCCTTTCTCCTCATGGTCACTCTTCAGGCTGAGCTTTACTGAGCCCTTCTAAATGTCAGGCACTGTGTCGGGCACTTGGCCGCCACCGCCTTAGTCAATCTCCACCCCCGTCACCAATTCCCAGACAAAAGAACCGAGGTGGGGCCTCAGCAACGCTCAGGAGATGTGCGGGTCTCACTAGCATGACGGACGCGGTGTCGGCTGGACCAGAGCCGACCCCAGACGCCCCTGTGCCCAGCAGCCAGGAGCACCTGGCCAAGGGTCACAGCCCTGGAGCAGACATCAGGCCCCAAGAGGCCACTCCCCTGTGACGTAGCCTTGGATTTGGGGAACTTCCACCCTAGAAGTCTCCACGGGTCTCTTTATACAGTGCTAAGACTCACCTTGCCACTTCTAATCGGTGAAACTGAGCCTGGAACACTGGGCGGTGACAGAAAGGGTGGATGCCAAGCAATCTGGAGAAGTGGGCAGAAATAACAAGGCCCACGATGGCATTTGTTATCCTAACAACATGGGGCACTTGAAATGGCCCAATGCATTGAAGAACCTATAAACTGCCAGGAGTTACAAAGCGCCGTGCTTTCTTCACCTCTCGGGGTGCCACTAAGACAGATCCGGGCACAGCCGGGCATCCTCACCTCCTTCTCCTTTTTCCTGTTCCCACAAACCTGTACAGCAGCTTGGCTAAAACCATAAGGCAGCACGGAATAACCCGACTCTAGAGCCAGCCAGATGTGGGTTCAGATCCCAGCCTCACCACCCACTTTCTGGCTGTGTGAACTTAACCAATTATTTGGCCTCCAGAATCTTGAGTTTCCTCAGCTGGAACACCAGTGGAGAATTATTGCAAAGATGCAAAAAGCTAAAGGTGTAATTTAGCCTGATGAACGTTTGCTGATGATTTTATTTATGCTGGTGATGGGAGAAACCATGGGCTGAGCTCATGCTTGCTCACAAGACCGGTCCGCTATCTCAAAGATGGGCACATTCCATCTCCTACTCTTACTTCTTTCCTCTAAATCTGGAGATTTTGCAAAAGCCTAGTAGCGTATCATGTAAGTGAATTTGGAAGCTCAAGTTTTAGACAAAAAAACGAACACCAACTGAACTTGGGAAACTTTGCCCTGGAAGAGAGAAGCGTGCAGAGAAAACTTGAGAGTCTAATTTTATTCCTAATTGAGGCAGAGTTTTCTCAGCCTGGTAGATATATATCAAGTAATTACAGCTCCACTGCTATAATTTAGCACCTGGGTTATGGTGAAATTATTTTTTAATGCATCACCCGGGCTGTTTGATGTTTGATTTATGCCTGGATGTCAAGGTAGCAGACGAAAATCCAACACTGTGTTCTTAAGGCAGCTGCAGCAGCTGAGCCAGGAGGCTGGTGTGCAGACGACCGCAGGTTGCTTAGCAACAGGGCGACCAACCCTCCGGTTGCTGGAGCCAAGCATTTCCTGGGATGCAGGACTTGCGGTACCAAACCAGAAAAGTTCTGGGCAGCCTGCATGATAGCCCACTCAACCCATCAAAGATGTATTCTGGCCTTCCTCCAAACAAACAAAACCACATTTTAATCAGGGTAACAAATGCATCCTGCTAAAAAATGATATTTCTCTTGCAGTTAGGGCTGGTCTTGTGATTCAGGTCTAGCCAATGAGATGTGAGTAGATGTCTCAAATAGGGCTTCAGGGGAAGTTCCTTAAAGGATCTAATTCAACAGGTACCTGTCCTTTTTAACCTTCCACTTCCCTGTGTCTTCCCTGCCTGGGATGTGGATATGACGGCTGGAGCTGCTGCCTCCATCTTGGGACCACGAGGTGACCTTGAGGACCGAGCTATGATTTTAGGATGACAGGACAGAAAGCAAGGATCTTGGGCCCTTGATGACATTATGGAGCTACCATCCCACCCCAGACACAGTGTGAACAGCACAAGCTCTGGGCGCAGGTGTTCTCATCACAGAATAGATTTCGGAGGAGAAGCCGAAACCCACGCAGGCCAGCGCACGTTGAAAGGGAGTTGACGGCAGGAGGACCCAGGATCCTCAAAGACGGGAGGGCGAGGAGCACCCCGGGCTCCTGGGATTGGGACCGGCATCAAGAAGCCAGCCCGTCCCGACCGCCAGAGCAAGTCCTCCCGGCGCTGCCCGTCTCTCTCTCTGACCCTGGTTTTCCCATGGCCCCAGCTGCCAGTGTGGGGCCCCAGCTGGGCCCTCACACAGTCTCCCCAGAGGTCACAGAATGGATATCGCACTTGGGGTTTCTGGACAAGCGCATCTGGAGGAAGAAGAAGGACCACCTCTTCTGTGCATCTCTTACTAACAGCGTCCACTCCTTAACCCGCAAGGGCAGCAGGACCCAGATGGACTTGCCACAGACCCATCCTGTTTCTTCCAGTGCTCCCCGAAGCCCCCACGCTACCGCCTGGACTATCCCTCCAAGCACCTCATCCTGCCTTCCGTCTGCCCTCACCTGTTATCCACCTACAAGGAGCTACAGAGCTTTCCGAGAATATCATTTCCTACATGCCACTCTCCTGCTCAAGAACCAGCGATGACTCCCTATTACTCACTGTATCCAATTGTAATACTCTGTCTGGTGACCCTCAGACAACCCTGACGAGTGTCAAGGCTTCCTGGAATATCCTAATGTCTTCCACTGGGTCAAATAAGATAATTCTCGCATAGCGTTCAAGTACTATGCCAACTGCTACTTCTTGACTTCTCTCAAGCTTGCCCTTCCACTTGAAATGCCCTCTCCCCTCTTCTGTCTAATGAACACCTGCCCCTACCTTAAATCTGGTTTTAGGAGGTGCTAGACACAGGACCAGCACCCAGACATCACGCAAGGACAACAGAAAAGACTTTGAGGCACAATGACTTGGGTTCAAGTCCCATTTCCACCAGGACTGTGTGCCCTTGCATGCCAACAATTTATCTGAGTGCTGGTTTTCTCTTATTTAAAATAGCAACAACAGAGGTACCTGGGTGGCTCAGTTGTTAAGCGTCTGCCTTTGGCTCAGGTCATGATCTCAGGGTCCTGGGATTGAGCCCTGCATCAGACTGTCTGCTCAGTTGGGAGTCTGCTTCTCCTTTACTGTTCTTTCTCTCTCTCTCTCTCTTTCTCTCTCTCTCTGCTCTCCCTCTCCCTCTCAAATAAATAAATAAAATCTTTAAAAAATAAAGTAGCAACAACAAAAAGTAAAATGAAATTAAAATAAAAAATAAAATAGCAACACAAGACATATCTCATGGTGCTGCCTTGAGGGTTAAGAAGGCGAAATCCACAGAAGGCCCTTAGTGCCTGGGGTATACTACATGCTGCGCAAATGGTACAGATGATCAGAGAGCCCCCAGAGAAGCGACCTGGCACTGTTCTTTATTCCGGGTCCTCCCTTTTCCCCAGTGGACTTCCTGGCCTCCTATCTCATCTGCTTCAAATGCCATAATGAATCTGCGGCGGGCCTCCAGGTGGCTTTGTTCACAGGGGTGGAGCAGAGAAGACACTGCCCAGCAGGTGTACCCGGACCTGTGCTCTCATCCTGGCCTCCGCCAGCCTGGCTCAGCTGAGGTGCCCTCTTCTAGAGCTTCCCTGTACCTCCCGGCAATTTGCTGCCCTTACGTGATTGTCTCTGGGTGTCCTCCTCCCAGGGTCCAGTTCCCAGGCTGCTCGGCCAAGGGACGACTGCAGACTCTGAAATTCGCTCCCTGCGAATCCCAGCTCCCTAAGCCAGGCCAAGACCCATTCGGTGTGTTTGGAGCAGAGGCGAAATGGGTTGGGGAGTTGTGATTGACACATGGTTGCACCGGAGCCGAGCCCAAGCCTTCTAGGGACCGTGGGCTCCGTGATTTAGCTTGCGGGGTNATTTATCCGTCTTCTTATCTGCAGGGGCTGGACTGACAGGCAGATGGCAAGCAGTGCCGGCCGGGCAGGTTGGTAGCAATGGGTATGCTTCTGCAGCTGACGCTGACCTTGGCAACACTGCGCACTTGCCGCTAGCCAACACGCAAACGGCGTTGCCACGTGCCAGGCGATGCTAAGCACTTTAGGTAGGTCTCATTTTTCCCCCACGATAACTGTGGGAGGTAACATACTGGTATCTGTTTTGCAGACAAGGAAATAGAGGCACAGATGCTGAAATCACTTGCCCCGGGACACACAGCTGGAAAGTGAAAGGTCCTCCATTCAGAGCCAGCCAGGCTGGTTTGGGAGCTGAAGTTTCTTAACCTCTGCGCTCAGTGGAGTGCTGCAGTGGACTAGTCAGGCCTGCCGCAGGTACTTGCGCAGCTGGACCGTGACGTGTGCTGGGGACTTGGAATCTCCAGATCTGTTGGTCTCTGATTCAGACTTGAATCCTCCTTAGACCCAAACCTTCCCGTCCTTGCACAGACAGCCCCCTATTTGCATAGCAGGACCATGAAAATGTCCGAGGAAATGAAAAAACAGTAAAGTCATAGTTATTTAGTCCACTATAATTTAAAACATTAGAAATAGTAAGGGTTCAAGTGTTTTATTTCTTGGAGATACCATGCTTTGGAGAATCGTTATACTTCTTTCTAAGTTTAGAGAGACTTCCAACATTTTGATCTTAGACATCTTTCAACGTCGCGAACGGTCTCTGAGAATTCCTAAATGTGAAGTTTTTGCCGGCATCACGTCCTCTAAGACACCTTCCTCCTTCTTGTCACGAAGTTCAAGGTCAACTTCCTCCCCACGAAGTTCCTCCGGCTGCACATCTGGAGCCTCTCGGACAGCAGAGGCATCCACATTCCCGTGCACAGCTGTTTCTCCAACAAATCCATGCACGTTCAATGCCCACTTCACTCCCAGCGTCAATTTTCATTTCTTGGCTGTACTTTTCTCTTAGTCGGTCAATCCCCTCCTTCGATTGCTCGCGTTCACGAAATGTCATGTGGGTTTTCCACTGGGAGACAAGGAGGCAGCACCACGACATGCTTTGCTGTCTGAGTGTGGACGGCACACCGGTGTGCAGAGACCAGTCACCGACGGGCTGAGGAAGGGACAGGATGGGTCCCTGGAGGGCCACCCCCTGCCCCCTCTGCTACTCACGTGCTGACCCGTGGCCAGAAGAGCTACTGGTGAAGTTGGTACTTTATGCCGTCACTCACAGTTAATATACCCTGGTAACTCAAAATCAAATCATGTTGTGGGGGGACTGATGTTAGTTAACGAAAAGATGGTCACTGAAATTTGTGCAAAGCAGAACTGTATAAAGAAAGGAAAGTTCTGAAAAGAGCTCATGAAGAAAGACCCCTCCCAGAAACAAATTGGTCAGTAAAGCCTCAGTTTTCTGCTCTGCCGGTCCAGACCCTGCCCTGACTCTAAGACCATCCAAGCCCTGTCTCCTCCAGGAAGGCTTCCTGGCTTTTTCTATGATCTCTCCCCCTTGATATTCCTACAACTGCTTCCAGTTGGAAGCACTTAGTGTTCTCAAGGCTAGGCTCACTTTTCTTCTATCTCCCTAACTCCAGACACACCTCATTTGCTGTCAAGGGTACAGAGGGTGCTGTTCACAACAATGGGGTATATGAGATGGCCTCAGATGGTACACAGATGAACAATTCTGCTCTTGTCACTATTTTATTTTTATGGCTGGCTTCTATGTATGGAAACTAACACTGGTTTCCCATTTACAGTGGTGATGGAGAGGTTCTTTTTAAATGAATGTATTTGCCTGAGAAGAGGGAGTCAATTATTACTATGGGTTGTATTAAGAACATACCAAAATTTGGGGCACCTGGGTGTCTCAGTCAGTTAAGCATCTGACTCTTGATTTTGGCTTAGGTCATGATCTCAGGGTTGTGAGACAGAGCCCCATGTCAGGCTCCATGCTCAGTGGGGAGTCTGCTTGAGATTCTCTCTCTCCCTCTGCTCCCCCTCTAAAATAAACACATAAATATACATACCAAAATTTGCTGCATGATTCACATGAATCCCTGCGACATTGTCACTATGCATCTAGGACATAGGGCATCTAGAACACTTTGACTCAAGGTTCGTGCATGATGGAGTGAGGTCACAGCCCAGCACGTGATCTATCAGGACTCACACTGTGAGGAATAGAAACCTGACTCAAGTTCCTCAGAAGGGAAAAAAGTGTCTGCGTCTCAGGGTCTGTGAGGGGAGTCAACAGTTTAGTTATTGTTGACTCAAATAGCTAAAATGTCTAGTGGTTTCTCTGGCTTGGTGTGATCCCATTCCTGAGATGTGGTCTCCCTCCCTGGCTTGGGTCTACAGCCCTGGGGTTGCTTTACCCTTAGTCAGTCTCCCCCCACACCCACCCCCCGTGGAGGCAGGCTTAACTTCTATGTCATGTGCTGTCTTCCAAATATCCATTCCTCCAACTTCCTTGCAAAAGATCTCTGATTTTATTTTGATTAGTAATGTACCCAACTAAAAATATTGACCTGTCCAGACTCACTTGCATTTAGGATTAGCATGTGACCTAGCTCTGATCAATAAGAGATAAGGAGATGTCAATAAAGTGGGGCCACAGGAAGGCTTCCCCCCCCCCGAGATTTAAAGGGGATAGAAATTAACAACTACCTTTTCCCTTCATTCCTCTTTCTGTTTTTTCCTAGACTATGGATGTAATTGCTGGAGGTCTGGCAGCCTCATTGCAACCATGAGTATAAGAGACATATGGATATAGATGGAAAAGTGGGGAGCGAGTAGGGGCCAGGTCCTTGATGGTTTTTTGTTTTATTTTGTTTTGGTTTTTTGATGCAGCTTCATCAGCCCAGACTGCTGACCTCCAGTGGGGAGTAAGAAAAATAAACCTTCCTTAGCTATGCCACTGTGGTTTCTGTGCATGTTGCCTAAAGAATCCAAAAGAGAATGTCTTCTTCCCAATAGACCCAGCCAAAATTCTAGGGCTGTCACCCATTGGATCACATTAAACTAACTCAGGTCATATGTCCACCCTTAAACCAATTGCTGAAGCCACAGGTATGGACTGTGCTAATTGGCCAAACCCGGGATACAAGCCCATTCTAGGGGATGGTCAGCCCCATCAATTCCCCCTGGAAAACTGGAGAGCTGACACCTAGATGGAAGTGATGGGTGAGTGCAAGGCCACGCAGCTGCTTCAGTACACAGCAGGGGACAACTTGGCCCTGACGAAGACCCCACATTCTCAACAATTCCTCCACCAACCCTGCCACTGGGGATTTCTTCCTGGTTCTTTCTTCTCCCCAGATCCTGGAATTTGACCACATTGTCCCATTTTCTCCCTTCCTTTATTCCCTTCTCACCTTAGCATCCAACACAGGAGACCCTAATCCCCTTTTTTTATTTTGTCAAACGGTCCCAATCTCCATCACCATCCCGAAACAGACCTCCTGCCCATCTTGGTTTGTACAAAGAAAGTTAGAAAACTTTCCTTTCCGACCACGCGGCCTTTGCTGTGGGTCTCCACCCCCGGGAACTGGCAGGGGCTTTGACAAGAACATTTCTTCCTTGAATCCATCGGTACCTCAGCTGGTCTTGGGCTGAGCCCCCACTGTCTCCAGTTTCTAGAAGCAGATGGGATGGGATATCACAGCAGCAAAATGTGGAGCTTGGGAGGCGCATCGTCTGACTTAATCCTCATGCCCTGTGTGATCATAGTAGAGTTGCCAGATTTAGCAAGTAAGAATAAGAACGTCCAGTTATATATGAGTTTCAGGGAAATAATGAGTAATTCTCTAGTAGTAGATACTCCAAATGGCACATGTCCCATATTCCATGTGGCAGCCCTGGAAAGTGCTCCAGGCTCACGTGGCCTCCTTTCCTAGATCTAGAAGTGCTGAATTAGCGAATTCCCAATCTGGCGAAGAGTGAGGGATAGGATGTCACGGTCCCCAGCACACAGTAGGTGCTCAGTACGTTACTGATAATGCTGCCACAACCAGAAGTCTTAGGAGGTGCGGGTGGGTTTTAACTCCTTCCCAGGTACACCAAGTTATTCATTTGGCATCTTTTGGTTGATTTTGGTTGATTTTTGGGGTGGCTTTCACAAGGAATGCGGACCATCACCTTCTGCCCAGCCAGAACTCCAGGAGACAACCATAAAATAGTAGTTGGAGGGCCATCAGACCATTTTCTAGTCACCATCACGGAACAACCAGCACTTATAGGACACTGCCAATGACGACATGACGAGAATTATCACCTCGTTGGGCATGAGGAGGCCAGAGAGGATGCGGTGGTATCAAGCACAGAGCTGAGAACCAGATTCCACACATAATAGCATCCTGGCCTTGGGCAAATCATCTCGACTTCTGTGGGACCTCAGTTTTCTCATCTGTCAAATGGGAATAAATGAGGGTTGCTCAGCCTGCCATGGAGCTCAGACAGGAACAACGAAGGTTACCCCAGAGGGTAGAAGTGAAAGCATTTTGGAAGATTAATGGGCCAACAGTGTCCCTTACCGTGGGTCTCCTGTGAGGCAGGTGGGCAGAATCCTCGTGGCCTCAGAAGGCTTAGTCCTCTCGTCCACTTCACTGATCTCTATCCTTGTACATGTAGGACTCAGGAATTCAGCAAGAGAGTCACTGCTATTTGTCCCAGAACCCAGCTCCGTGCCTGGCTGTGAGGGAGAAATGGAAACCAGGACTGGGCTGCTTGCTTCTTCCGGATGATCCAATTTGCCTGCCAGTCTCCAGCAGCATCCTGGCACCCAGAAAGTGGCTCAGCTTTAGAATCCGAGTAATCATCATGGTGATCATAACAGCCAGCTTCTAACTGGGGTGTACTGGGGGCCTGCCATGCCGTGCAGCACGTGACAAAGATTATCTCCTTTAACCCCCACTTCCAGGAAGGACCTGTTATCAGCCTTACTTTACGGGTAAGGAGACTGAGGCCAAGAGCAGTGACATGGTCCCTGGCCCCAGTCACCCCCTGGAAAGCCGGGCCGGGCTTCCCATGCTTGTGACCCGGAGCCCTCAAGACACATGTGTCCCGCCCGTTCCCTGCACCTCCTTCTTCCTGGACCCAGGACACCACGCAGGGTCATGCCTCCACCCTTCCTCACCCCAGCTGGATGACACCTCCTGCATCTTCATCCCCTTCCCCGGACAGCTGGACAAGAAATACACTCCCAGACCAAGCACCGCAGCCCCGGTGCACCGGGATCCAACCCCAGTATCGCCATTTCCCTGCTGTGTGACTTTGGGCGCTTGACTTAATCTCTCTAAGTCTCTATTTCCCCCTCCTGGAAATGGGAGCAGGAACAAGAGCCCACCCCATGAGCTATGGTGAGGATTCCGTGAGATGTTGCCACAGCCGCAGCCAACACAGCCTTGTCACCAGAACATGCCAGTTGGGTCTCGCCGCTAGCACACGGTGGATTTTGGGAAAAAAGTGTTCCCTGTAGCTCTGCTCTAAAGCTCTTGCCTGCAGCATCCGGCCTCCCCTCAAGGGGAGCAAATTCCCCTCTACCTCTCCTATTCAGTCTGTGGACATACAAGGTGCCTTTCCGTTGATCAAAAGCACACTTTCCCACACAGCAAACTCGCTGGGCATCCTCGTTACAATTGCTACAGGGAAAGCTACTGGTCAGATGCCTTGCAACACTCCGAATACAGAATTTAATTATTACAAAAATGATAGCGTATCTGTGCTCTGGGATCACCAGGTCATTTTAATCCTTTAAGAGCAAAGCAAAATATTTTGCTCGAAATGGAGCACCGGGGAATCAGGAGACTTAATCTGGATTCGTTTTAATTCCTATGGAAACAATGTTCTCCGTTCCAGCACTTGGCTTTCTTCTAATTAGCACCGAATAACAAAAGTATAACGGTAGCACCTCCCCTCCCAACTCTCCCAACAGCCTGTCAGAGACAGAACAGTGTGAAAAACAGCTCAGTTTATGAACGACTTTGTCATTTTTTTTCTGTCTAGACTACAACACACCCACCCGGGGGTGAGGGGGGGAAGGCCTGAAGGATGTCGTAGGAACGCGGACCAGAGTGGGAGCCGGGACCTAGGAGGGTGGGAAGGGAAGCAGGAGGCAAGCTGGGGCTTTTCCCCCCGGGACTGAATCAGAAAACTCTGACCCGCTGTGTGACCTGCCACAGGGAACCTGCTTTCTGAGGCCAGCTGCCTCCTCCGGAGCGACAAAAAGATGAAGGCAGAGATGCAGGGATGCACAGATAAATAGAATCGAATCTGTCCATGCCACCCGTGCTGGCCTGGCTGGTGCTTCTAAGTGTAGTGCGCACTTGGCCACAGAATTCTCACCACCCCCTACCCCCCACCCGCGTTCGTCCCACTTTGAAGAGGAGCATCTGAAGTCCGGGATCACACTGTCAGAAAACAGCAGACCCGACGCTCCAGTTCTGCCCTGCCGCCTTCGAAACCGATGCCAGCCCCACCTCCCATCCCGCCTCCTCCTGCTGCGGAGACACTTGGCATCAGCAGGTGTGCCCAGGAGGCTGCGGGCGGAGCCCCACCCCGATCTCTCGGTTGCCCTCGGGGAGTAGCACGGCCTTAAAAATCATTCATTCATTCGACACTGGTGCACGGAGGCCTCATTCAGCACCTCCTGGACCCTGGGGGGTTCAAAACGAGTAAGACGGGCACCTGCCCTCCAGGGATTCCCAGTCTACCGAGGAAGCCAGAAATGTAAATGACTCTTGTATTTGTTTAAGAAGGTGTCTATCAAGTGTCTACCAAGTGGATGGAATTTCTAGGGACTGGGGACGGTGGCGAAGGATGCCATCCTTACAGAGCTCACCTGGTGGGACCGGGGGAAGGGGAAGACCGTGAGCAAACAGGGCGCTGGTTTGGGATGGTGATAGTGGCCATGAATGAAATAAAGCAAGGGCGCTGATAGGAAGGGTGGCTGCCAAGGGTGAGGAAGGAAGGCTTCCCAGAGGAGGTGGCCCCTGAGTGGCGACCTGAGTTGTAAGGAGTGAGCCACGAGAAGATTCTGGAGAGACTGATCCAAACAGAGGGACCAGAAAGGGCGAAAGTGGTAACCAGCCAGCATGATTCATGCACAAGAGCTACGCCCGTGTGGGGAGGGGGCCCAGTGAAGGCAGAAAAGGCAGCAACCACAGCGGCGGGGCGCTCATTAAAAGCTTCTCCAGGGGGCGCTGGGATAGCTGTAAGTAAATGCTTTGCTTCCCACAGTGCACCCCAGTTTGTTCATGTATCCACCTATCTGTCCCTTCTTCTTCCAGCCCTCCGGGGCCTCGCACACCCACCAGAAAGCCCCCGGAAGAGAAGAGACGGCCTCCGAACTCGGACACGACCGTTCAGCGGGGCGCCTGGGTGGCTCGGTTGGTTGGGGTTGGGGGGGCGGTGGGCATGATCTCAGGGTCCTGGGATCAAGCCTCACTCCTGCTCCTGGCTGGGCGTGGAGTCTGCTGAAGATTCTCTCTCCCTCTCCCTCTGCCCTCCTCCCCTGTTCAGACACGCGCTCTCTCTCGCTCTCTCTCTCTCTTTCAAAAAAAAGGGGGGGGGGCGCCTGGGTGGCTCAGTGGGTTAAGCCCCNTTCGGCTCAGGTCATGATCCCAGGGTCCTGGGATCGAGCCCCACATCGGGCTCCCTGCTCGGCGGGGAGCCTGCTTCCTCCTCTCTCTGCCTGCCTCTCTGCCTACTTGTGATCTCTCTCTCTGTCAAATAAATAAATAAAATCTTAAAAAAAAAAAAAGGCACCACTGTTCATGGAGGGGACCATGGCCATCCCGTGAATAATAATACCTAACATTTACTGAACACTCAGGGTGGGCGAGGTGCACCAGAGCCCTTTCACAGGTCAGGTGGAGTCCGCCGGGCCTCTTTGGCTGGGCGTGGCGGAGCCCCCAACTCCACCGACGTGGTATCGGTTTATACACAGAACAGTCCAGAGGTAGAGACAGGCTTTCCCTTCGCTCTGCTTTAGTCTGTCCGCTCCCCCACCCCGACCCCAGGAAAGACGCCAACACCTGCAAGTTCAGGATCAGTTCTGAAAAGTCCCTGCCAAAAAAAAAAAAAAAAAAAAGGCCTCCCATTGGCTCCATTCGGGTCACCTGGTGTCCCATGAGCCAATCCGTGTGCATGGAGGAATATGATTCTCGGACTGGCCCAGCCTAGGGCAGGATGGCTCAGTGCCACCCGGGCGAGAGAGATGGTGCCCGGGAGCTGGGGTTTAGTGACGGCACAGGTCTGAGTGGGTTCGGGCCCTCACCTGCCCGGGAAAGCCTCGTCTCGTGGAATCTTCTTAACAATGAAATGGGGCCAGACTTCATGGCCCCACTTTTCACTGAGGAGAAGAAGGTTCCAAGAATATAAATGGTTTTCCTGGGATAATATGGCCAAGAACGGGGCCAACCAGAGACCAGATACATTTACTCTCACATGCTTTTGCCCTAAGTCAGTGGGTCTCAAGGGGGGTGGGGGGTGGTTATTGCCTTCCAGGTAGGACTGCCATATTTAGCAAACAAAAATATAGGATGCTCCGTTGAATTTAAATTTGGGATCAACAAAACAGAATTTCTAGGCATGTTCTAAATAGTGCACAGGGTATAATATAAATAAAAGTATTCATCGTTTATCTGAAATTCAAATTTAACCAGGCATCCTATATTTTATCTGGCAACTCTACCCCCAGGGGATGCTCGGCATTTGCTGGAAACATTTTCTATTGTCATGACTCGGGAGGTGGTGGCAATGTGGGTTGTACTACTGGTTTCTAGTGGGTAGAGGCCAGGGGCGTGGCTACATATCCTATAATGTACAGGATGGCCACACGGCAAAGGATTCTCCTGCCCATATTGTCATCAGTACTGAGACTGAGCAAGTTTGCCCCACGTGGCATGGCTACATTATATCCCTAGCACGGACCATATAAAAGCAGCTGGCAAAGCAGCAATCTGAGACAATCTAAGTGGGCCCAAAGGGCGCGTGCATTTAGGTAACACTGCCCACGGTCAGCCATGAACGAGCCTAAGCCATGAAGGGGTCACAGCCTCAGCCATGAGCCTCATCATGGATGGGAACTTCGGCTTCACTATTTGGGATCCAATTTGGAAATGTTCAGAGGACGTTAACTAGAAAGTTTGAACTGGGTTTTGGCAACCACGTCCAGCAGACTGAGATAAATACGACCTGCTAATACTCATTGAAGAAAGGAGAACATTGAAAGGACATCAAAAAAAAAATTGTGCTTTTCTATTTGTTGTCAAAATCTCCAAGAGACAGCTTAGAAAATGAATCACCATTTGCAGCGGAACATGCCCCAGCCTCTCCCTGCTGTGCTCATCACAAGCCCCTGTTGTCAGGCTGGAGCGGGGAGGTGGCAGGTGAGGATGGCTGGGTCCTCCCTTCCCACCCAACCCACCTGGCCAGCTCTGCTTTGGGGAAGAACAAGGGAGCCGACCTTTAAGGCTGGGCTGGCGTCACTCTCTTGAGGGCTGGAGAAGTATTTATCATGTCTCCAATCAAACCTACTAATTTGGCCCCACGTTTCACAATGCCCCAAAAACCTCATGTTGTAACCAGGCGTGTGACATCATGGATCGTGGCCACAATGTTTCAACCCAACAGCCCTCCAGAGCCATCTCTGGGTTGTTACATGAACTTTTATTAGTTTGGAGGGTTTTTTTGTTTTGTGTTGGGTTGTGTTTGAGCAGGGAGGGGATGGAGAGACATATTGGCTGTGTGTCTGTTGCATCCATGTAGCTCTGTCTTTGAAGTTTAAGACCAGTTGTAAATTCCTTGAAGTCCATCCTATTTCCTTTTATATTAGCATGTTAACAAGCTTTGGAAAACTGACAGAGCTTACAGGAAAGCACAGCTGGGTTGATCCTTTGGCCTGGGTTTTAATTCAAACCAGAGCCTGGCCTAGCTCTGTGGCCGGGCTGGTGTTTACAAATGCAGCAGGAAGAGCCCGCACGGTGATGAAGCCATCAACTCCGATGCTTCCTCTAGACGCAGCCACAGTTGGAATTAATTAAGAAAGGAAATGCCACGATGCTCTAAATTACTTCTCTACTAGAAACCTTTGCATCAGATGAAATTCAACAATAAAAATAGAAGAAGGAAAAAAAGGGGGGGGAACCCACCTCCCAGAAAAATGTGTTTAATGTGAATTCGGGTCTTCGCGGGGGAGGCAACGGAGGAAAGCAGTTCCTGGTTCCCTGCCAAAGAATCATGTGACATTTCACACCGGCCACCAAGGAGCAGACCACTGATTACGTGGCAAACTCTCACTCCCAGTCGGAAGCATTTTGAGCCCCCTTCATCAGAGGTACTTTGGTGGGAGGGAGTCAAGGTGTGGAGTCTTCACCCCATAGCAAGTCCAAAGGAAAGATCTTTTCTGAAGGTCACTGTGCCCTGCTGACATGGCAGGAGGACTTTGAAAGACAAATGTGGCATCGCTCATTATGTGTCTATTTGCACGTGGCGGGCCTGACAGGGTCTGAAGGGGACAAGGCTGTGTGAAAGCGAATTAAGGAGCATGGCTACAGAAGGTCAAAGTCAAGGTTTAATCGATCCTGGCAATGCAGTTTCCATAGGAATTGGCCTGACTCTGACACTGAGTCTGCCCAGATCAGCTGTCTTTCTGCCCCAAGCCCTCCCCCCTACCCCCTCAAAGGGCATCTGCAGAGGAAAGAGAAAATGTCGCCTTCCCTCCCAACAGTGGCCCGTTCACCCTACCCCCCCCACCGCCACGGTCCCATTTTGCTGCTGTCTGTCCCCCTAAGAGGAAATGATGTCCAGGGCACCTCCCACACATAGAAAGGGCTGCGGGGCACAGGGCTGATTTTTATTTTGATGGGATTTCAGGAAAAATAAATAAGTAAAACGTAAACACTGATGATGAACGTATACTTTCCATGCGGTCCAAACTTAGCCAACATATGTTGAGTTTTCACGCACCCTTGGACTTTTTGATTGTTACCAAAATTCCACATGCACCTGGTTATGGGACCAAAATATCCCACCAGAAAGATAAACAATGGCAGTGGAGATTCAAGCTCATTGGAACCATCTTGTTGAGCAGGGACCTCATCTGAGGGGACGGAGAGGGGAGTTCATGCTGAGACGAGCAGCAGACTTTGTCATGCCTCCACTGTGAGGAGTTAAGGGTGAGTGGTTAAGCTGGGCCCCCCGTCACACACAGCTCTGGATTAGACCAGAACCTTCCCTTCCTGGCTGGGTGACAAGTGACCTTCCCTGTCTGGGCCTCACATTTCAAAGGGCGGGGATGACATAACCTACCTCAGAGGATTTTTATGCTGAGAACTAAATGAGAGCGCACACGGAGCCCTCCCCAGGGCCAGCCACCAAGCGAGCGCCAGCTCAGTGGCAGCCCCACAGACAGTTGGACAGTGACGGAATCCACAGACGCTCATCGAGATCAAACACTCTAAAAACGAGACCGTTTGGATGTCCCCAGGAACCTGGAGGGGATTCTAATTTTTCCATGCTGTTGACTCTGAATTATGAGTCAAGAGAAGTTAATTTAAAAGCCTATTTATGCGAGATGAACTTGGAGCAGGCTACTTGAACTTCCCCTTCTTGCCTTCTACTGCCCAACACGAAGTTCATTTTTCACCCTGTGTGCTTGTTTGTTTGAGATGTCTTTACTGAACTTTATATTGTGAAGGTCTTGCATGTGCAGAGTAAAAATCTCCAAATATTATGCAAGTGTAAAAGGTCCCATCCCACTACGTTTTTTAGCCCCAAACTCAAGATAACCACTTATGGGGGAAAGGGAGTATCTTTTTAGCCTCCATTCGTACTTGCATAAACACACAATCATACATCTCAAAACAATCTCTACATCCATCCATAAATGTCTACCTTATTTTTTATAGACACTATTTTTTTTAGAACAGATTTAGATTTACAGAAAAATTGCAAAGGTAGTACAGAGATATACCCCACACGCAGTTTCTTCTGCTATCAGCGACTTATGGTGGTGTAATTGCTGTAATTGACACTTGCTGTAATTGACAAACCAATACTGATATATCATTCAAATTTGCCTCGTTTTTCCTGCATGTCCTTTTCCTGGCCCAGGATCCCAACCAGGGTCCCACATGGCACTTTGTCAGCCTGTCTTCTTAGGCTCCTCTTGGCTGGGACAGTCTCTCCGACTTTCCTTGTTTTCGATGACCTTGAGAGTTTGGAGGGGGACTGGTCAGGTACTTTGTAGAATGCCCTCCTTGGAACTTGTCTGATGTCTCCCTCATGGTTAGACAGAGTTGATGGGTTTGGGGGAGGACCCCAAAAGTGAAGGGCCGCTCTCAGCACACCACATCAAAGCTACACGCTCTCAGCATGATTCACTGGGGTTGATGTTGACCCGGACCACCTGGCTGAGGTCTACTCTATTTTTAAGCAGCTACAAAGTCTTCTGTTGCTGAGACGCATACTTATTTTTTTTTAACGTAATTTTTTAAAGTCAGTTGAGGGTTAATTGATGTTGATGCAATACAAGGTGTACACGCATATGAAACCCAGTTAGGACATATCCTTGTATCACCATCTCTGCTCAGAATGTCAGAGGTGTCTGGGACATGATTCCTGAAAGTCATTGCTCAGTTTGTAGGGTAAGTGTATTTTAAGTTTTGCCGGATCCTGCCAAACCGCCATCAGAAAAGATGATCCCATTTATTATCCAGCCAGAACAGGTGCCAACTGGCCACCTCTTTCCCCAAAAGCCTTCTTTGCTGTCTCTTTCATCTTTGTCCGTGTGATGGGGGAAATAAATAAATGATATGCTGAGTCTGTCAGCTTCCCTAGAGTTCAAGTACTTACGCTGGTACCCCAAAGTCTAATTTCAGAAAAGAGTAAGTTGTTGGAGCCTGTCCCCTAAGAAAATGTGCTTAATGCTAAATATCTGGAAGACAGGGGGAAAATACAAGAATTAAAATCAGGGACGCCTGGGTGGCTCAGTATGTTAAAGCCTCTGCCTTCAGCCCAGGTCATGATCTCAGGGTCCTGGGATCGAGTCCTGCATTGGGCTCCCTGCTCAGCGGGGAGCCTGCTTCCTCCTCTCTCTTTGCCTGCCTCTCTGCCTACTTGTGATGTCTCTCTCTCTGTCAAATAAATAAAATAAAAATCTTTTTTAAAAAAAGAATTAAGGGCGCCTGGGTGGCTCAGTGGGTTAAAGCCTCTGCCTTCGGCTCAGGTCATGATCTCAGCGTCCTGGGATCGAGGCCCACATCGGGCTCTCTGCTCAGCAGGGAGCCTGCTTCCTCCTCTCCCTGTCTCTCTGCCTGCCTCTCTGCCTACCTGTAATCTCTCTCTCTGTGTCAAATAAATGAATAAAATCTTTGAAAAAAAATAAAAAAAATTAAAAAAGAATTAAAATCAAACTATGTTTTTAATCTAAGAATTCCACAGCATCAGATCTCAATTTCTGAGCATTTCTACTTTCCTACGGGGAAGCCACGTTGTTGCACAGAGGACACATTTGATCTTTCTTGGTTATCCTCATTCCTTTTAGCTCATCTCCACCTTCAAAATTAATTCCCATCGGAAAGGTTTGTATCTTTGAAAGCCAGGCCTGATCCTCACGTGGAGAGAGCTGGTTTTCCGTGCGTGCGGTCTCATCTCTGTTCCTAAACTTATACAAATCATGGGGAACTGGTCCTTTCAAAACTGAAGATCTGACAACTATTTACATGCTGAATGAGAGCCAAGCTACATCCACTTTTAAATGTTTATATCGGCTCGACAGCTGCTCCAAAGCAAAGGCAATGTGGGCATAAGAGGCCAGAACCCAGAGACTGCCAGCCTGAACCCCCCCCCCCCCCCGCTGTGGGCAAACAAAACGAAATTCTCTGCCATCCCCAACCCCAGGCCAGGCTTCCATCATCTTGCTCTTGGATTATGCCTTAGGCTAAAAGAGCGCCCTCCACCATCATCCTCTCTGCCCTTACCCTGTGATATTTTTCTGCATAGCCCTTACTGAACTAGACGTCTCAAACTGAATCTGCTTTCTTGTGTATTGGATTACGGTATGTGTCCCTACTAGAATGCAAGGTCCAGGAAGCCAGGCATTTTGTTCTGTTCACTTCTGTGTCCCCGATCCTAGAACAGGGTCTGGCACACTGTGGGCGCTCAATAAACCTACGCCCGCCTCCAAACCATTTTCCATCCTACAGCCAGCATCAGCTTTCCCAAACTCAAAACTGACCCAGAGGCTCTCCCACTCCACTCAATCGCTTTAGTGCCCCCCTACTGCCGTGAGGATACATTTTCCCGCCCCCGAGCGACAGTCTCTGGGTCCTGTGGGATGGCACCCTGGCTATGTCTTCGGGTCATCACGCCTTCATGTGCTCCGGAGTGTGTTGTGTTCCTGGAAGGTGAAGACCCTCTGGCTTCCAGACGAGGCCCTGCTTCCTTACCTGGACCCGACTTCAGCACGGGCCAGCCCAGTGTCATCCTGCGGGTGCCGGTGAGGGAACACCTGCTCCGGGAAGCCCTCCCCTCAGCCCTCTCCAGGTAGACAGGGGCCACTGGGGCCAGGCACGCGGCGGCGGGAGGGGGTTGTTGCTCTGGCACAAATCTGAGAGATGGGAGAAGTACTGAAAGACGAAGATTGGGAGTTAGGACCGGGCTCCACTAGTCTCAAGGCACTTTCTCACGTTCTCTGAGCCCCCATTTCCTCATCTGCAAAATGGGGATAATGCTCTCTTCCTTGTAGGATTATGAAATTGCCAGGTTTGTTTTGTTTGGGGGGTTCCCAGGTATTTATTTCAAAACATTCAACATGTATGGCAATGGTGGACTCATGTTCCAGAAGGAGAATGAATTCAGACCTGAACCCACATCCTGCTTCTGAGCTCAGCAGCTGTTACATTTTGGCTGCCAGCGCCCAGTCCCCGGTTCTCCATGTCTTCGGGACAGATCCTACTTCATGGCACTTGACTCTGGCTGGACTGATCAGAGTGGCTTATTTCCTGGGCTCACCATTGGTTCAGAGGTGAGCATGTGATCCAAGCAGAGCCAATAGGATTCCTTCCCTGGGAAATAGGGCCCCCCCCCCGCCCCGACCCGCGCAGCGGGGGCTCAGGTGTGTCTGACACCTGGGATCTGGGCTGCGGAGGAGGCTGGGAGGAGGGGGAAGAGAGGGGGGGCGGAGGGGGAGGAGAGAGAAGGAGGAGGGAGAGGGAGGAGGGGGAATCAGGGGGTGGAGGATCAGCTCTCCTTCTGTTCTTCCCTGTTTTTGAACCTCGCAGTTAACGTTCCCATCTTCTGAGCCAATCCCTTTGGGTAAAGCAAGCTCTTAGTAGGTTCATGACATGCATAACCGAGGAAGTCAGGTAAAAGACCGGCATCCTTGTAAGAACGTCCCGCCAGGACTCAGTGTCCTCAGCCTGCAACCGGGCTTTAGTTCTCGGTCGTAAATGCGGCTCCACGCGGGTTCCTAGATAGAGCGGGAGTACCCGTGCCCCGTCTACACGTGTTCGTTTAAACTTGGTATCGATTTATTATTTTTATGCTGACATCTTAGAAATCTATGATGTGATTCTTCAGACATGTATTGCTGAAGTCGGGGGACAGTAACGCTTTTCTTCTTTAGGAGCAATTTAATGGCGCTGTGACACTTGGGAAACCTCGACTGCATAGCTTAGACTGAAACAGGGATCGTCCTCACTTTGTACTCCAAATGACCTTGGACCAGAAGCTGTTAAGAAGACAAGGTCTCCCTCAAGGTAGCGGCGCCTGATGGGTGAATAACTTACTGAAGGTCCGGGTGCCCATGGCGAGTTCCACCCCATCCTATCCCAACTCCCTGACAACGGGAGATCCTTGATTATAAAGAGCAGTGCTTCTCACCCAGGGACGATTTTGTTCCCCGGGGGACATCCAGCAGTGTCTGCAGACTTCTTTGTCATCACAGCCACAGCGGTGCTCCCAGCATGTAGGAGACGGATGCTGCGACCAGCCTGCCTGGCCAGGACAGGACACCCCGCCACAGAGGATCATCCAGCCCCAGCTATCACTAGGTCATGAGTGAGAAACTCATGTAGAGCATCCTGGCAGCCAAATGTTCCTTTTAGCCCTAGACATTGGCCATCAGTTAATCACAGCAGAACCAATCCGAATACAGCCATCCCTCCCCCCTTATCCGCAGGCGATACATTCCCACTGGATTCCCAAAACCCAGGATGGTTACCCAACCCTATATACACTGGCTTTTCCTATGTGTACATACCTCTAATAAAGTTTAACTTATAAATCAGGCAGAGTAAGAGATTAAACAATAACGAATAATCGAACAAGTGTAACAACATACTGTAACGGAAGTTATGCGAGTGGTCTCTCTCCAAATATCTTATTGCATGGTACTCACCCTTCTTGTGCTGAGGCGAGGTGATGGATGTCCA
Source organism: Ailurus styani (assembly GCA_002007465.1). NCBI lineage: Eukaryota > Metazoa > Chordata > Mammalia > Carnivora > Ailuridae > Ailurus > Ailurus styani. The sequence goes on along the minus strand of LNAC01000048.1, from coordinate 1,490,683 downwards.
TGTGATGAAATGAAGTGAGCTCAATGACGCAGGGGTTGTGACATAGCATGTGGCTGCTCTTGACCTTCTAATAATAAGTCAGAAGGAGGGTCACCTGCTTCCAGACCCGCCTGACCGCAGATCACTAAAGCTATGGAAACTGAAACCGTGGATGGGGGAGACTACTGTAATTCCAGTGGGCAGAGTGGCAAGGGGAGGAAGTTCTTGTCCTAAGAGACTCGTGGATCTGAAAGCAAATGTAAGCTACAGGCAGAAAAGAAAGCTGATCAAAGAATAAAGTAAGTCTCCTCTGGCTTGGGTGTCTCCCATTGCCAATACGGGTGACTCTCCCCTTGGCAGGGAAGGCTACAGCTCTCTTAGAAAATAAGTTTAATGGCACCAGCAAAGACTGGACCTTGAAAACTTGTGGTTCATTTCACAGATATGAGTGCAAGGCTGCTCTGCGTAAAGCTCGATTTTAGGAATGGAAGCTCTCACAGTGAGAATACCAGGAATTGTCCCTAAGCCTGACAGTCTTGGTGGTGGTGTTTGAGGGAGGTGGGAGACAGGATGACCAGAGTGGACAGTGGGAGTGTGTGGGGTGTTCAACAAAGTCTTCTCTGGGGAGATGACAGGAACAGAGAACTGAAGCTAGAGCAGGAACAAGCCATGCAGATATTTGGGGACTTATCCAGGCAAATAGAATGGCCAGTGCAAAGGCCCTGTGGTGGGCTGTGATTGTTCCAAGACTAGCCAGAGGCAGTGAGCCTGGAGAGGCCAAGAAGGGATAGTGGGGCAGACTGGGAGAGAACACTTGCTGCAGAGGAAGTAGTACAGGGGACACAGGGCTGCTCCGAGGTCTTTGCCTTTTACTTTGGGTGAAATGAGAGCCACAGAAGTGTTGGAGCGACATGTCAGCAATGACTTATACTGTTTTTTGAAGGCCTCTTTGGTTGCCGTGTGAATAGCGTGGGGGTATGGCTAGGCAAGGGCGAAGCTGGGAGACTAGTGGGAGGTACTGTGGTGGCCCAGGAGGGGTGAGGGTGGCTCTGACCAGGCAGCAGGAGAGTGACAAGTGGTAGGAGTCACATGCATCTCAGTAGAACAGGGAGGATTTGCCAAAGGATCAAATGAGGGATGTGAGAGACTGAAAAGCGTTAGGTTAGACTTCATATCGTTGCTGATTATTGAAGGAAAGCAGGAGTGTCTATTTTGTTCACTCCACTGCAATGCCTAGAACAGTATTTAGCACATTGTAATGCAGGAAATGTTTTATGAAAGCCCCTTTGCATCTTCTCTCTCCTGTCTGCCTGCCTGGAATGTGGATGTGATGACTAGAGCTCCAGCAGCCATAGTGGGTCATCAGGTGAATTGTTCAGAAGCTACATATTAAGGGGGGTGGAGCAAACAGAACCAAAGTCCCTGAAAACCATGGAGCCTCTCTCCCAGCATTGGGTTACTCATCTTCAGGGTTCTTTCACGCAAGGGAGAGATCTATCTCTGTTTCCTTTATTTTACTCAGATCTCTATTCCTAATAACTGAATGTAATTCTCAACTGATTTAAACCTATGTCTATTTTTTTTCTTTCTGTAAACAAGGTTGCAGTGAGTTGTGTCAAGATAGAAGTAATGACTTTGTCTTTCTGGCCCTCAATATCCTTCTGTATAACAATCAGGTAATAAGAGGTCTGTCTCATAGAAGTGGGAGGAGGGTTAGTGAGATTAGTAAGGTTGTTTAGGTAGGGTGAAGGGCCTCCAACAGAACACCCTAAACGTTAGCATCTCTTCTCTTCTCCATGAGCAAATTAGAATCTTAGAGCCAGGAGCATCTGAGTGGATCATGAAGTTGCAATGTGGATAAAACAACATCCTCTACAGAAGTGTTGCTCAGAGGCACTTGAGCGGCTCAGTCTGTCAAGCATCCAACTCCTGATTTTGGCTCAGGTCACGATCTCAGGGTCGTGGGATTGAGCCCCGCATCGGGCTCCACGCTCAGTGGGGAGTCTGCTTGAGATTCTCTCTCTCCGTCTTCCCTTCCCCCCTGCACTGTCTCTCAAATAAATAAATAAAATCTTTAATAAATAAGTAGATCTTTAAAAAAAGAAAAGGCGTTGCTCAAACTTTTTTCACTGACCTCCTACTGAGGAACCTTCTGTTGTGATTACCCTCCTCCCAAGACATCTCTCTACCACAGATACGCCACGTGTGTGTTTACATTCCATGCCTTTTGGAGAGCTGCAAGCCGTCGCACTCTCTAAGATTGTTTTTACCACACTCACAATATTGTCCCCCTTGATAGGGCATGTTTTAGAGTGAGGGTCAGCAAACGTTTTCCATTTGGGACTAGGCAGTGAATATTTTCAGCTTCGGGCACCATGTGGTCTCTGTGGCCTCTGTTCACATCTGCCCTCGTAGCGCCAACGCAGCCCCGGACACTACAGAAGCAAATGAACACGGCGGTGTACCAGTAAAACTTTATTCGTGGACGCTGAAATTAAAATTTCATATAATGTTCATGTCACAAAATATCCCCCCCTTAGCTTTTTTCCAACCATTCAAAAAAGTGAAAAACCATGTCTAGCTCCCGGGCACCAGGAAAACAGACGGTGGGACCATGGTCTGCGGACCTCAGCCCTAGATCGGTGCTGTCCGATTGAAACACAATCTTAGCCACAGGTGTGAGTCATCTCTATCACTAAGATTTTTCCAAAAGCCACGATGAAGAGTAAAAAGAAACAACTGAACTTAATAATCTACTTAACCCAAGATATGCAGAATATTACTATCTCAACATGCAATTATTACTAAAAATTATGACAGAGGCGAGTGGCTATTACAGTAGACATCACAGGTCTACAACTATGAGATCCACTTCACCCAGGCAAACACCTAGAGCTGCAAGACTACACTGTTCTCGAAACTGGACCAGCCCAAGGTGCCCTGCGTGTTTGCTGCTCAGGGCACCTCGAGGTGGTCACCCCAGTGACCTCTCTGTTCACCCAACATAGATCATCGTCCGGCAAGACTCAGAGCTTCCCTAAAGAAGATGAACAGCCTCCATGAGCCTAATGCTCTGCATGTTCCTTCATTCATTCACCCAGCAAGTGTATACTGAGTGTGGACACAGCAGAAACAAGACCTTTCTCTGATCTTGATCATCAACATCCCCAGGGGCCTCCAGGAATGTCTAGAAACATTTCCGGTTGTCACAACAGGTGGCGGGGTGATGCTACTGGCGTCTAGTGGGTACAGGCCAGAGATCCCGCCAGGGCCCTACAGTGCGCAAGACAGCCAACGGCAAAATCCCTTTGTCAGCGATGTCTGTGTTGGAACCAAAAGAATGTTCAGTGTTGTTGGGCCAAGAGGGAACAAAGAGAGTGCATCGAGCGGATGGAACGGCATGTGCAAAACCAAGAGACGAGAGAGGGCTGGTTTCCTGGGAGGAGCTAGAGTCCAAGAGCTTGACTCCAGTTCAAGGACAATGGTGAGCCACAGAAGGTTCTGAAGGGAGGGAGGGGTGGGCTCAGACTCGCCTTCTCGAAAACCAGGCAAGGAGACCACTCAGAAGGCAGTTGTGGTCAGCCAGCAGTATTTAAAGGTCTCAGAGTGGGTTGCCAGGGGTCGCAAACCTGCAGCCTCCAACCCACTTCTTCCTATTCTGCTGCTGCTCTCATCGTGGGTCTAGACAGTGTATTTTCTAATATCCATTTGATCCATTTGACGGAACGCTAGCCCTCACTTCCCCTAGCGCGGCCTCTGACCATGACCCCCCGAGGCGCTGCAGTGTGCTGTTGAGGAGCGGGGAAACTGGAGGGCACGTCCAGCTGCCCCCCTGCTCTCCAGGCCCCTCTGCGGCCGGGCTGGGCTTGTTGCCAAACTCGGCCCTCACGAGGCCTCGGCTTCAGGAACAAAAGCCCCAAACCATTTCCAGTAACGCGATTTCATGCTCTGAAGTCTTTCACCACCCTCCAAGCCTTTTGATTCCAAAAAGAGCATGTTCTGGGGAAAGACAAAACAAAGTTCGGCATTTCTGTTTAGTTCCAGTAAGCTCTTTGAAAAGTCCCAGCCCTCCTTCTGACAACTGCGCTTCCTTTGTTAGCTGCTGCCACCAGACCTAATTGGGCTTTTTTTTTTTCTTCTCCTCTTAAAAATGAGTTTCCTTTGCTGAAAACTTTAAAAAAAAAGAAAGAAAGAAAGAAAGAAAGAAATTATTAATCCTCTTTCCCTTCTCCTTCCTTATCTCCTTTATTCCAGTATGACTCCAGTTTGTTCTTGCTACTTTCTGAAGCCCAGGAACTGGGCTTGGGGAAGGACAGGAGGAGTCAAGCAGATGCTGGCTTGGGTGTCCTGTGGCCCAGGAAAATGGAAGTGGGCTCACACTCGGCTTGTAACGCATTCGCCCTGGAAACAACCCAATGTCCCTCAACAGAGCACTGGATAAACAAAATATGGTCTATAGATACAAAAGAATACTATCCAGCCTTAAAAGGAAAGAAATTGTGGGACACCTGGGCGGCTCAGTCAGTTAAGCGGTTAAGCATCTGCATTCAGCTCAGGTCATGATCCCAGCGTCGTGGGATCGAGCCCCAGGCTGGGCTCCCTGCTCAGCGGGGAGCCTGCTTCTCCCTCTGTGATCTCTCTCGCTCTCATTCTCTCTCAAATAAATAAATTAAAATTTTTAAAAAAAAGGAAGGAAGGACATTTTGACACATGCTATGACAAAGACAAATACCATTATGGTGTCACCAACATGCTTTCCCTAGACAAGGCAAATTCACAGAGACAGAAAGAATCAAGAGTGTTGGAGGCTGGGGGAGTAGAGGACTGGGGACCTAGGGTTTTGTGCACACAGCACGTCAATTTGAGAAGATATAAAGTTCTGGAGAGGGATGGTGGTGATTGTTGCACAATGTGAGTGTGCTTAGAGCCACTGAACCAGACACTTGAAGGTGGTGAAACTGGTTGGTGAGCAGGACATCACGTACAGAGATGTACATTACGCCTGAAACTAACGTAACACTATGTGTCCCCTACGCTTCGGGTAAAACCAAAATTTGTTTATGGTTAAAATGCTAAATTTCATGAACTGTGTATATTGCCAGTTTGGCTTTTTGGTTTTTTGTGGTTTTTTTTTTTCTTTTTTCAAAATCATTTGCCCTTGACCAGTTTTCTACTGAAGAGGCAAATGTAGCTGAGGGCTTATCTTCTGGGTAGACGCTTCTCTTAGGGGTAAGTACAGGGCGCTGGTGGCAAAGGCCGTCGAAAGTGCTTATTGTAGATGCTGCGGCTGTGTGTCTGGTAGTTACCCCACTTCTTCTAATGACAGATCCCCAGTTTCCCTTGAAGTTCCCACCCCCCCATGCACATGCACATACACACCATGTCAGCCGTGTGGATGGACAGAGCCAGTTCCATCCATCTCCATATCCAGGGCTGGACGCCCCTGACCCGGGTCTGGCCACTCAGCATAAGCCAGCCCTTGGTCACCCCGTAGGTGGAGGATTGGGTGCCGGACCCACCAGCCTGGCTGTCAGAGCAGCAAGTACTGTCTCCTTCGAGCCTGCTGCGATGATCAGACGCAGGGCTGCATCTGCTTGCCTCATAAAAGAGAGGCTTAGTGGAAAGTAATGCCAGTGGAAAGAAGAGAGACAAAACATACAGAGACATCAAATCCTGATGATACTGGAGCAGCCGGGTGGCTCAGTCGGTTAAGCATCTGCCTTCGGCTCAGGTCATGATCCCGCATCGGGCTCCCTGCTCAGTGGGAAGCCTGCTTCTCCCTCTCCCACTCCCCCCGCTTGTGTTCCCTCACTAGCTGTGTCTCTGTCAAATAAATAAATAAAGTCTTTTTTAAAAATTCTGATTTGAGCCCTGGATCCAGTCATGCCTGAAACCAGATCACAAGTAGGCAGAGAGGCAGGCAGAGAGAGAGGAGGAAGCAGGCTCCCCGCCGAGCAGGGAGCCCGATGCGGGGCTCGATCCCAGGACCCTGAGATCATGACCTGAGAGGAAGGCAGAGGCTTTAACCCACTGAGCCACCCAGGCACCCCCAAAATTCACTATTTTGCTTAAGCCAGTCTGAACTGAGTTTCTGTGTGACAACTAGTAGAGTCCTGACTAAACTCAACAACTCTTTGGAATGGGCATCATTATCACCTGTGTGTATTTTACAAATTCGGAAACTAAGGCTCAATAGGTTTAAGCAATTTGTCCAAGATCACCCAGGTAGAAAGTAATGGAATCAGAAACTCTGTCCTGTGTGGCCTCATGGGACAACGCGAGGGATCAGAAAGTGCTACAAGGACGTCTTGTTGCGTTGAACCCTTTCCCACTCTGCCCCTGCTCTTCTCCGGACTGTTTCTTTTTCCTTACTACCCTGTCTTCGCCATCTGACCCCGGAATTCCCATTCGGGGTCCCACTGGCTCATGATGTAAGAGGGTAAACAGGCAGGAAAGCCTCCTCCGTGTATCAGAGTTTCTGAGGCCCTCCCTGCCCCAAACTCAGAGATGAACCGGGGCAGGAGAAAGGCAGGGTGTGAGGGGAAAGAAGGCATATCACTTGGAAAGTAACTAAAGGTCAAATTCAAAATGCTTTGAACAGTAGGGAGTTTGTTATGTCACAGAAGTAAGGTGAAATCAGTATCTCCTAACATACGGACCAAGTTCCTCTTTCTCAGCCCATTCTGCCACGTTCAGGTCACTCACTCAGAGTCACAAAACAGCTGCCATTGCCCAGGCATCAATTCCTCACAGAACTTCTTCACCTGGAGGCAGAAAAAGATTACATCTTCCTCATAATTTTCTTTCAAAATCAGGGAAGCTTCCTCAGAAGTCACCTCAGCAAACGTCCCCTTTCTTCTTACTGTCCAGGTCTGGGTTGCAAATCAACCCCTAAACCAACCCTTGGCAACTGGACTGGGTTTACCAGACAAGTCATGATTTATCAGAGTAACCCAGTTCCTATGGCCGCATCACGATTACCCCAAAACTTGTGGCATAAAACGTCATTTACCACGCAAATGGATTCTGTGAGTCAAGAATTCAGACACAGCACAGGAGAGACGGCCTGGCTCTGATTTGGGATGTGTGAGACCTTAGCCAGAGGTCTCCAAGGTCAGGAGCTAGAATCAGCTTGTTCACTCCTGTCTGGTGAGTGACTAAAGCTGTGGTTTTTCTCCACATGTTGTCTATCCCCATGGGTTATTCTGGGCTTCCTCGAAGCATGGTGGCTGGGCTCCCAGAGTAAGCGTCTTGAGGGAAACAGAGACAAGGATCACCAGCCATGTCATCTTTTTTGACCTAGCCTCGGAAGCCACCTGGCATCACGTCCACCGTATTTTATTCATCAGGCAGCCACAAAATCCACCCAGGTTCCGAGAACCAGGAAACAGGCTCTGCCTCTTAATGGGGAGCAGCAAGGTCCTGGAAGAACACGTGGGACCAGATATCTGGGAAAACATCAGAGTTTGAACCCGCCTCTGCTGAAGCATGGCCTCCCCTGCGGGGCGCTACTGGTCAGGAGGAAGACAGGTGCATGACTGTAGTGTCTGCTCCAGAAAAGGACATGATTGGTGTCCTGGGCTCCAGCCACAGCGACTTTCTTGCATTCCTTCAATATGCCAAGTTCTTGGTGCCTTAGGACCTTGGCACTTGCTGTTCCCTCTTCCTGGAATATACTTCTTCCCATTCTTCTTCCCATTCTGATTCCTCCCCGTCTTCCCAAGTGCGGCATCGAGGGCATCTCTTGAGACATCTTACTGACCTCCAGCCTAAACCAGCTCCCCTTTGCAGAATCACCCAGAGCATCACCTGCCACTCTCATGGGCTACTCACAGTAAGAACATACCACTGGGGTGCACAGGGTCCTGTTTACAGGTGTGGCCTCTGGAACTGGGAATCCGGGGTTCAAATCCAGACCCTGTTACTCATGAGCTGTGTGACCTTGGACAAGTCACTCTACCTTTCCTGCCTCCTAAATGGAAATAATAGAAATCAAGCTACCAGTTTGGGTTTTCACAAAAATTAAATGAGGTGCCAGAGATAAAGCCCTTTATGCCTGGCACGCAGTGAGTGCCCTGGTCCGTCCTGTTCTTTGTCTAACATCTCCTTTCTCTCCCTTGGCAAGCTGGGTGGGTGTCCAATTTACTCGTTCACTGTTATTAATCTCTAGCTTGGCCCAGTGACCCACAGGGTGTCAGCAGTAAATCCAAATTCAGTGAATGAATTAATAAGCGAACAAATGATTCTACAGTCAGAACAGGTCTTCTTTCCACAGAAATGACCTTGGACCTGGGCTTCAGCAAGAAGCCAGGTAAACGCCTGGGGTCAAACAATGCATTTTTGCCCAGTATGTGAGTTCCATGCCTTAGGTACACACGAAGACACAGAGCTCGGGTGTGGGAGGGGCAGGTGTACGCAGGGGAGGGGGTCAGGAGCAGGGGTGCCCCCTCTTCCCAGGGAAAACAACGGTGGCAGGTGCAGCCCCATCTGAAAGGTGATCGCACTTGGGAACACAGAGGCTGAATGACAAGTAGAGACATGTCTCCCCTTTTTAACCTGGCGGACATCCCAACTTTTATATCTCATTTCCGACTTACTGCCCCTTAGCGCGGGGGACGGGGAAGGTGGCTGGAGTCCCGCCCTCCCCCCAGACCAGCCCCCAGAAGTGATTGCAGAGACACCTACCAGCCATAAAATGAGGAAAGAACGCTCTTTCAGCAAACAAGTGACTCCACAGAGGGAAGGTTTGTGAGGTGGGCAGAGAAGCATCTGCTGGGACCAAGGATCTCACTCACTCCCGGCCCTCGCCTCCCTCTCCTGCCCCCCCCCACCTCCCCATGCCCGCCAATGGGCAGGCTCTGCAGGAGGCTTGGAGAGCAGGTGCAGGGCGAACCTGGGAGGGCACCCCCCCACCTACTCCCTGCAGGACCGAGAGGCCGCAGTCCCCCGTGACGGGTGGAGACTCCGTGGTCCTGTCCTTCTTCGATTCAACTCATTTAACTCCGTGGCTACTCTGCGCAGGGACTAGGGACTGATATCGGCTCCCGTGGCCCTCGGACACTTCGGTAGGTCTCTGGGTGGGACTGAGGCTCCCCTGTCAAGAAGGCCAGAGAGCCTGGCCAGGAATAACTGGGCCTACCGCCACCCCAGCCGCCTCCTCCCAGCCTCCGGCTCTCGCTCTGTCTTCCACCACAGCCTTCCTGCTGCACCTCTCCCTGCCATGCCTCTGAGCGGTAAGGTGGTCATGTTTCCCAGAGGTGTGAGAAGTGAAAAGCAGAAGCTCCAAAGAGCTGTGGCAGACCTCAGCCACCCCCTCCACTGATTCCCCTGCAACCCAAGAAAGCTCCCATTTGTCACCACTGGTCAGAAGCCCAGTGACTGGGGCCCCATTTTGCAGATGAGTAAGTGGAGGCTCAGAGAGGTGAGGAAGCGATGGGCTGAAGGGGAGGGGTGTTTTGTGACCAGAGCCTCACATCGAGTTGAAGAGGTGGCTGGGGGCGCCTGGGTGGCTCAGTGGGTTAAAGCCTCTGCTTTCGGCTCAGGTCATGATCTCAGGGTCCTGGGATGGAGGCCCGCAT
>LNAC01000048.1:1453018-1481032 GCA_002007465.1 Ailurus styani | reverse complement strand
ATAAAAAAAAAAAAAAAAAAAAAAAGAGGTGGCTGGAGGACAGGGATTGCTCCAGAGAGAAGCGATGAGCCCCTGAGCTCACTTGGCAAGCGAGTGAGCAGGATGGAGGGGAGTTAGAGCTCCTGAGCACAGGTCTGGCCAGAAGGGTTTCAGCATTTGTACAAGGGTGGGGTGCTCAGGAATAAGGGAAGGGAAGGGCAGTTGGGATGGCCTAAGACTTCATAGGAAGCCCTTTTTACTTAGAGAGTATGTTCATTAGCAGAGACCAGAGGAAGGCAGCGGAAGGGAAGATGCATGGTACCAGAGGCACAGGTTCCAGGATTGGGGTGCGGACATCTTTGGGGCCATTATTCTTCCTGCCATAGAGACTAGCACCCGTGGGTATGTTTATCCATTGTCCTCATGGAAGAATTTTCTGTTGCCTCCCCTTCTCCCTATTTGATGAGGACTTTTTTCCTCGTAGCCCTTTTCCGGGTGGCCAGAGAATACCGATTCTCAGCTCCTCTTGCTTAGCCCACGGAAGGGCCGCCCTGGGTGCCAGGGGCCTCAGCCAGCTGGTAGGGGTGAGCCTGCCTGCCTGGCACTGCCCTGCGGGGGAAACTGAGGCCCACCTGCCCACAGCCAGCGTGAGAAAGTACGGGCGTCTGCTGTGGCCTCTTTCCTCTAGGCCAGCAGAAAGGAGAGCCACTCTCTTTCTACGGACACCCACTTTCCAGCTTCCCGGCCCTCGGTTCCTCCAGGATCCCGGCCCGGCCCCGGGACGCTCCGGCATCCTGCTCCCCGGCCGGCCGGCAGGACGACTCATCCTGGCCTTTCCCAGACTGCTCTGGGGCCACGTACCCCCAGGGAAGGCATCTCTGACCCTCCGGAGTGGGGGGCCCCCGCCACGCGCCCTCACACAGCGGACGTGGCGCTCACGCTGGCGAGAGCCGGTGGGGAGAGCCTGGGGTGCAGTGGAGAAACCCGGAGTTTCCCACCAAGATGCGCGCCTCCTGAGGAGCCGTGGGCCCGCGTTCTCCCTACAGAACTGGCCTGTCCTTCCGCAGGGTCAGCGCCAGCTTGTCAGCAGCCCTACTGTGTGCCGGGTGCTCTGGGCCCTGGGGAGGCGCGGTGGGGAGCCGCTGGAGATGTGGGTCCTGCCGGCCTCCCGTCTCTGCCCCCCTCACCTCATCGGCAGCTTCTCTCTGACTTGGGTTCCCTCCCCCCAGGTCTCCTCAGGGAGCTGGTCCCCGCCGCAGAGGCTTTCTGATGAATTGTATTTAGATTCAGGTGACCCAAGGATTGGCAGTCGCTGAAACTCGTGCAATCCCAAGACGACTCCTCGGCCTTGACCATGGACTCCAAATACCCGCACGTGGTCACCACTTGGAGGGTATGTGTGCGTGTGTGGAGGCCCACGCGTGTGCGTGTGAGGATGTGTGTGTGTACACGTTTGTGGAGTGAGTTGTGTGCCTGTGTGTGAGTGTGCACACATGTGTTTGTGGGGTGACTGTGTGTGTGCATTGTGTGAGTGTGTGTACACGTGTTTGTGGAGTGTGTGTACCTGTATGTGAGTGTGTGTGCACGTGTTTGTGGGGTGAGTGTGTGTACCTGTCTGAGTGTGTGGATACGTTTGTGGGGTGTGTGCATGTATGTGTCTGGGTGTGCATACATGTGTCTGTGGGTGTGTGCGCATGTGTGGGGGTGTGTCGATGAGTGTGTAAGTGTGTGTGTTTACACGTGTTTGTGGGGTGTGTTGTATGCCTGTGTGTGTACTCATGTTTGTGGTGTGTGTGTGCATATGTGTACATGTGTTTGTGGATGTGTAAGTGTGTGTACACGTGTTTGTGGGGTGAGTGTGTGTGCGTGTGTGTCAGGGGGCATACATGTGTTTGTGGGATGTGTGAATGTGCATACATGTGTTTGTGGGGAGTGTGAGTGTGCGTACGTGTGTTTGTGGGGTTGAGTGTGCGTGCATGTGTTTGTGGGGTTGTGAGTGTGTGTACATGTGTGGGGAGCATGTGAGTGTACACACATGTTTGTGGCATGTGTGAGTGTGCGTGTGTGTGTTTGTGGGGTGTGTGAGTGTGCGTACGTGTGTTTGTGGGGAGTGTGTGAGTGTGAGTACATATGTTTGTGGGGTGTGTGAGTGCGCACATGTGTGGGGAGTGTGTGAGTGTGCACACATGTTTGTGGGGTGTGTGAGTGCGCACATGTGTGGGGAGTGTGTGAGTGTGCACACCTTTGTGGGGTGGNGTGTACACACATGTTTGTGGCATGTGTGAGTGTGCGTGTGTGTGTTTGTGGGGTGTGTGAGTGTGCGTACGTGTGTTTGTGGGGAGTGTGTGAGTGTGAGTACATATGTTTGTGGGGTGTGTGAGTGCGCACATGTGTGGGGAGTGTGTGAGTGTGAGTACATGTGTTTGTGGGGTGTGTGAGTGCGCACATGTGTGGGGAGTGTGTGAGTGTGCGCACATGTTTGTGGGGTGTGTGAGTGCGCACATGTTTGTGGGGTGGGTGAGTGTGCACACATGGTTGTGGGGTGGGTGAGTGCACACATGTTTGTGGGGTGGGTGAGTGTGCACACATGTGTGGGGAGTGTGTGAGTGTGCACACATGTTTGTGGGGTGGGTGAGTGTGCACACATGTGTGGGGTGTGTGAGTGTGCACACATGTTTGTGGGGTGGGTGAGTGCGCCCATGTGTGGGGAGCGTGTGAGTGTGCACACATGTTTGTGAGGTGTGAGTGTGCACACATGTTTGTGGGGTGGGTGAGTGTGCACACATGTTTGTGGGGTGGGTGAATGCGCACATGTGTGGGGAGCGTGTGAGTGTGCACACATGTTTGTGAGGTGTGAGTGTGCGCCCATGTGTGGGGAGCGTGTGAGTGTGCACACATGTTTGTGAGGTGTGAGTGTGCACACATGTTTGTGAGGTGTGAGTGTGCACACATGTTTGTGGGGTGGGTGACTGTGCACACATTTGTGGGGTGGGTGAGTGTGCACACATGTTTGTGGGGTGTGTGTGAGTGCACACATGTGTGGGGTGGGTGAGTGTGCACACGTGTTTGTGGGCTGGGTGCACAGATGGGACCTGTTTTCCAGGGCCCCAGACAGGTCTGGGTAGTGAATGGGCCAGTCGTTAACCCCAGAGGAAGAGAAGGACACAGTCTTTGTCCCGAACAGAGCGCGGCCACCAGGAGTTTAAGGAGCGCCTCTGGGGGCAGGGACGGTCCCCAGGGCTGACACCTTGCCTGACACTTCATACATTAATGACAATGTGGTTGCCTAAGAACTGACCCCACAAAGGGTGAGGTGTTTTCTAAGCCATGACTGATCAAACTGCCTGGATTTTACCCACATCGTTATTTTCTAAATGTAGAAAAGCAGGCTTTTCTGGAAGAGGGCCTGTGAGCTCACTTGGATGAGCAGGATTTAGATAAGCAAAATCACAGCCAGGGCCCAAGAAAAAGGAGATATTAATAGACAGGCTTCCACTGAGCACGTGCAGGGATGGCACCTATAGAGCGAAAGAAGCTGAATTTATTGTCACCGGGTTATGAACACCAACAGCTGGGGGGATTTGCCTTAGTTTCCTCATCTGTAACGTGGGGATGCTGGTAACTTTTCAAAGGACTCTCAAGTCTTTTTTTTTTCTTCGAAGTAGGCTGAGCACCTAGCATGGAGCCCAACGTGGGGCCTGAACTCACGACGACCCCAGGATCAAGACCTTGAGATCAAGCCCCCAGCTGAGATCAAGAGTCAGACTCTCAACCTACGGAGCCACGCAGGTGCCCTGAAGAGCTCTCAAGTCTTAAATACATATATAGGGGTGTGTGGGTACGTGTGTGCGTGTGCACACATGCACACTTGCATACGTGGATACAAGCACACACACCTACTTATCACTTAGCAACATACCCGGCTTACAGCAAAGTCTTCACAATGAGGGATTATTGTTATTTCTATCAGAAAAAAACCTACCTGGTGCTTGAAATCACAGTTTCGGAGTGCTAATGGTATTTTCACTAACATGCATTTTTCTAAATGCATATTTTCTAAATGCATAAAATATGCATTTTTCTAAAAACGTCCGTCCGGGCACCCCTCCAAATCACACTGCGGTTACCAACGACCATTCAAAGACCACACTGGGGACGAGTAGCTCACGGGAACTGGACACAGGGGAGGCAAGGGCTCGGCTCCCAAGAGGATATTTTGCCTCGCCCCCCTCTGGAGTCCTGCCTGAATCCACCTGACTGCCATCTGACCTTGTCCCAGCCCTCGTCTGCCGGGCCCTGTGCAGGGCCCCCCCGCAACAACCCCCAGCTGTCTGCACCTGTTAGCATCTCCTCCTGCAGCCCAGTCCCCAGAGCGGCCTGAAGGCCTGTCAGTCCCTTTGCCACGGGGGCGCTGAGCAGGAGGATGAATCACTTCTGATTTCCCGCCCCCCTTGCTTGCAGATCGAAGCTGTCAGCACTCAACTCCAAAAGCTGCCAAGGGGGCCGCCCCTCCCGGGGGAGGCAGGTGCGGTCAGTGCAAAGGGCCTGTTGCCCAGAGGACCACAGCCCCCCGAGAACCCCCTGCTGGGGTCCGGTCCCACTCCCACCCCCAACAAAGGAATCTTTTCCTCAGGGAAAACGTAAGGGGGAGGGGACGTTACATTTCAGACAGAACGTGTTGCAGGTGAGTTAGCCTCATCCTGGAGGCAGAAAATTCTTGCCCTTGCTGGAGCAGCTTTCTAACTCACCCCTCCTTGGCCAAACAAATCTCTTCGTGTGCCTGTAAGTCTAAAAATCACATTTAAATATTTGACTCGCTGCCATGAGCCAAGGGGAGAACCTTTCCGAGGGACACTGTGACGAGCTATTCGGGGAACGTCCCCTCGCTACTCACCCGGCACGACCGTGGACGTGCCCCACCCCACCCGGGCTCTCTCGAGAAAGGGAAGCAAACGAAATGCCAAGGAGCTCAAAGTGTGCGGCCTGCCGGCGGGGAGCGAGGCGCAGAGTTTGCAAAGAAGCTGCTGAATGATCCATTTTATCCAGACTCTGTCTGTTGATTTTATGCAGGGATTTTTTTTTTCAGTAAACATCATTACGTGGCCGTGTGTGTTTTCATTTGTTTCTGGAGAAATGAAAGATGTTTGTAACCAAAAAGATAAAATGACCTGGCTCGTTTGCTCGCTCTTTCTTTTCTTTCTCTCTTCTTTCTTTCTTTCTTTTTCTCTCTCTCTTTCTCTTTCTTTTCTTTCTTCTTTCTTTCTTTCTTTGTTTCTTCCCTTCCTTCCTTCTTTCTTTCTTTCTTTCCTTTTCTTTCTTTCTTCTTTCTTTTCTTCCCTTCCTTCCTTTCTTCTTTCTTTCCTTTCTTTCTTTTTTTTTTTAAGATTTTATTTATTTATTTCACAGATGGAGAGAGATCACAAGTAGGCAGAGAGGCAGGCAGAGAGAGAGAGGGGGAAGCAGGCTCCCCGCTGAACAGGGAGCCCGATGTGGGGCTCGATCCCAGGACCCTGAGATCATGACCTGAGCCGAAGGCAGAGGCTTTAACCCACTGAGCCACCCAGGCGCCCTCCTTTCTTTCTTTCTTCTTTCTATCTTTCTTTCTTTCCTTTTCTTTCTTTCTTGTCTTCCTTTCTTCTTTTCTTCCTTTCTCCCTCTCTCTTTCTTTTTTCTTTTATTTTGGACCAAGGGACACAGCCAGGGAGAAATAAAGCCAGATGTCAGAGTGGCCCCCACGGCTCCCACTCTCTCCCAGGACCCACAGTGTCACTATGGGCGAGAAGAAAGCTGAGAGTGGCCATCAGGCGAATCAACTCAAAAACTCTACAAAAAGACTTCGGAAAGAGATAGACCACGGCAGGACACCCAGCAGCTGGCTTTCTCTTCACTCAATCCTAGTAGCCTCATGTAAAATTTCCATCTTCCACCAAAAAGGTCAGCCTTTTTGTGCATGTCGCACTATTGAAATCCCACAGCTCACCAGAAAATCCACAGGGAAAGCAAATATGTGTTTTTCCTATATTGAATGTGGCTGAAAGAATTTTTCTCTTTCCATTTTTTTTTTTTCCGATTTGATTTTCTTGATGTTGAATAAACTCAGGACTCACCCCACCTGGGAGACGGTTGGCCTGCTCGTGGTCGCAGGAGCCCCCCACCTCCGTAACCCCCGCCCCCGCCAGGAGCGGGTACCCACCCTGGAGACTTGCCCAAACATCCAAGGAAGCAAGTACTGGGCTGTTCACGGCCAACAGCCACAAATAATCTAAATGTCCATTCACAGCAGCATTTTGTATTCTTTTGTGAAATAGTCAGTCAGGTGCAGCCACAGGAGGAACCAGAAGAAAGCCTCAGGAGAACAAAGTATCTTATATTCCCAGGCTCTCAAGACAGTAAGCAGAGCGTGCCAGGCCACTCGGGGCTCCTCGGAGAAGCACGGGGTGGTCAGGAGCTGGGGCAACGCCTCGGCCATGACGTCCACTGGGGGTTCCAGAGGAAAGGCAGGCCAGGGCAGGGCGAGCAGCTTAGGACTGGCCAGTCTGAATAATTCTGACAGGTGCTGGGTTATCAGAGCGGTCTCTGAAGCCCTGGTACCTGACCCTGGGGTAACTGAGAAATATTGCCTCCTGGGGTGCAGGAACCAGATGGAGGAGGCAGGGGCCCAGGATTGGTTAGTTTGCTTATCAAAGCAGGCTCTTGAGGACAGTGGGCTTTGCTCTCTAAGAGTTTGCTAGCCCAGGCGGCACCTGGCTGGCTCTGCAGAAGAGTGTGCAACTCTTGAGCTCGGGGTCATGGGTTCGAGCCCCCGCGTTGGGTGTAGAGATTACTTAAATCAATAAAAGTTTAAAAATATAAAAATAAATAAGATAAAAGCTGGCTAGGCCAAGGAGGCCATGTCTCCCCAGCCAGAAAAGATTTTTAAGATGTCAAAAGATAATAAAATCTATAGACAATAAAGTGTACTAGCAGATGCTACAAACTGAGATGGGTCAATGCCTAGAAATCCTCTGAAAGAAGGAAGAGACGATGATGATGATGGTTTATTGAACGTTTACTGCTCACCAACAACGTTGTCAGAAATTTAGATATCTCAACTAATCTATACAATACTAGTAAGAAGACACTATTTCTATCCTTATGCTACAGATGAGAAATTGTGGCTTAAATAACAACTTCTTAAGTCGCCCATGGTTCAGAGGGTCAGGGTCCTGGGCCAGGCTCTGCTGGAAAGTTCTGCTGAACTTGGGTGGACTCATTCACTTTTTGGTAGTTTCCTGCCAGTTTGCTAAGTGGCTCTGCTCCGGGGCCAGCTGGCTGTTGGCTGGGAAGCAGGGACGACCGGGTGATCCAACTCTCATTACCAGCAGGCTAGTCTGGGCTTCTTCCCGTGAGGGTGGTAGCAAGAAGCTCCAGGCGTATACACTCTCTGAGCCGCTGCTGAAGTCGCGTGTGTCACTGTCCCATCGGCCAAAGCATGTCATGTGTTTTGCCGATTCATGGGGTGAACACCTCCAGAAGAAAGTCGCTGCAAACTCACATCACAAAGAGGCACAAATCCAAGAATGAGGAGAATCTGTGGCTATGTTTGCAATCACCACACATATGCAATCAAAAATCTATCCTCTCAAAAAGGGTACACAAACTGTAGATAGATACTGGAGAGCTTCCCAGAGTCAGGCTCGGGTCCACTCTAATCGATAAGAGACAATCTGTACCCCCCTTCCTCTGAGCCATCTCCAACCACGCTTCCATCCAGGGTCATGCTGTTCCTTGTTCATCCTGGTCTCCATCTCACCAGGCAAAGACCTTGCTAAACTATCAGCAGCATGTGACACCAGTGACAGCTTCCTTCTGTTGCTTTTCCTGGCATCCCTCCTACCTCACTGGCCACTTGGCGAACTTCTCTGTCTCCTTTGCCGACTTCTTTTCCCCACCCAGAAAATTCACCAGTTTATTTTCTCCCACCCAAACCTCCAATCCTAGTTCCGTCCTTGAATCTTAAGTGGCTCTTCTCATCTTTATTCAGGGGGCTCAAGATGAAGTGTCAGCAAGGGCCACGTGATAAACAACCCCAAGTTTAACAATGGGTTTTTTCTAAAAGCCATTTATGTTGCTCACAATTCTACAGGTCATCAGCATAGGCTGGAATCAGCTGGAAGGTTCCTTTGATCTCGGCTGAAGTCAGCTAGCTGGTCCAGGATGGGCCCGGCTAGGATGACTCAGCCGGTTCCACGTGCTCTGTTATTATCCGACAGGCTGGCCCAGGCCTGTTCACTCAGAGGCTGTGGAGAGCGGTAGGAAAATGAGCAGAAGCATGCAAGGACTCTGGGCTGGAAACCAGTAGGGTGTCCCTTCTGCCGCATCCCAGAGGCTAAACGTGTCACAAGGCCAGCCCAGGGATGTGGAAATCAGCTCCTCCCCTCGACAGAGGAGCTGCAAACTCACATTGCAAAAGGGCGTGCGCACTGGAAGGGCAAGAAATGGGGCCATTTTGCCTGCGAGATCAGACGAGATTGGGCGAGTTCCGAGCGGTATGGCTGTGGACGAAGGGGGCCGTATTTGGAAGCAGTCGACCACCGGCACCTCAAAGTCAACAGGTTCAAAACTGAACTTGAGACTTGCCCCCAGACCTGCCTTTCAGTGGCTCCCTGTCCTCTCGCCATGGCCTCGAACCTGCGAGATCTGGCCCAGCCCACGTGGGGACCCAAGTCCTTATGCTCCACGCACACGGGTCTTCTTTCAATTCCTGGAACTCAGGATCCTAAGCCGCACAGTGTCCTCCAGAAAGATACAAGCACTCCTAGTCCCCAGCTCTGCGAACGTGACCTTATTGGGAGAAAGGGTCTTTGCAGGTATAATGAGATTAAAGATCTCAAGATGAGACCGTCTTAGATTTGGGGTAGGGCCCTGAATCCAATGACTGGTGTCTTAGAAGGAGAACGAAGAGAGACATCTGAGACTCAGAGACACACAGGGGAGAAGGGTACGTGAAGATGAAGGCGGAGATCGGAGTGCCGTGTCTCCAAGTCAGGGAACACCAAGAACGGCCGGCAGCCGTCGGAAGCTAGAAGGGCAAGGAAGGATACCCCCCCAGAGCCTTCGGAAGCGGCCCAGCCTTCCTGACACCTTGATTTTGGACGTCTGGCCTGCAGAACCGGGAGAGAATAAATAAATGACTCTCGCTTTAAAGTAGCACGGTGGGAATTTGTTACAGCAGCTCAGGACACTAGTTCCCTCGGCCTGTCAGGCACCCGGCAAGGTCTCTACCACGTGGTCCCACTGCCTGGAACGCGCCGACCGGGCGCCTCTCCCTGCCGGACTGCTGTTCTCCTCTCTCTGCACTCGGCGATCACAGCCTCCGGGGAGCCCGTTCTAACCTCCCTTCCTCCAGGTGAGGCCCTTCTGTTACACTCCCACCCCCTCCAGTTTCTCCCCTTTCCCAGGCTTGTGGGAGCTGTCATTGTATTTCTTTGTGTCTTAACTAATGCCTCTGTCTGCCTCCCCCACGGCTGCAGCCCCCCACGGTGTGCTGTTCACCCCTGCACCCGCGGCCCCCGCAGTACTAGGTGTTGGGCGAAGATGCACAGAGTGGAACATGGGGTTGCTTTCAGTCCCGCGGGGGACGGTTGGAAAGCCCGACCGATGATTGGGCAAAATGAGGACACCCAGAAGTCCCACTTGGCAGGTAGGAGCGAGGGGACGCGGAGGCGGGGGCCCAGCCCTCTGTCCTGGAGAACCTCAGGACCGCGATCCTCCCAGAGCCCCAGGGCACCCCGCCAGGAGCAGCTGCGTTCCCGGTGCGGTATCTCCCAACGGCCCTGCATACAGATGGGCTGGATGCACACAGCTTCCTCTCCTTATCACCCCGCTGTGACAGAGATGCCATTGAAACGGCAGTGGACCGGTTCCAGAAACCCAGGCTGGGTCGAAAACGTACCAGAACAGAGCCAGCCACTACCGGGGAGACAGATGGCCAGAGGAGCCTGTCCTCCCCCCGGGAGGCAAGGACAGTCCGGGGCCAGACAGGGTCAGAGCCCCTCCGAGCTCTGGGAAGAATTATCTGGCAGCAGTGAGCAAGTCAACAAAGAATGACTGAGGGCCTACTGTGTGCCAGGCTCTGTGCTAGGGGTGGGGGAAGCAGGTGTGAACTCACTAAACTCCCAGCCCCAAGAAACAATCAGATGCCCATAATTAATTATACCAGTAAGTGAATAAAGTCCAGTTGTGACAAGGGTACAAAGGAGAGATACAGGGGCGCCTGGGTGGCTCAGTGGGTTAAAGCCGCTGCCTTCGGCTCAGGTCATGATCCCAGGGTCCTGGGATCGAGGCCCACATCGGGCTCTCTGCTCAGCGGGGAGCCTGCTTCCTCCTCTCTCCTCTCTCTCTGCCTGCCTCTCTGCCTACTTGTGATCTCTCTCTCTGTGTCAAATGAATAAATAAAATCTTTAAAAAAAAAAAAAAAAAAAAAGAAAAAAACAGGNGATCTGACCAGGTCTAAGGAATCAAGGGAAGCTTCCAGGAGGAAGTGACATTTTAGCCATCACTTAAAAACATCTTCAGGGACCATTAGCCTGATGCAAGAGTCAGCTTCCATTGTTTGCAATCAAAGAATTCTGGATGGGACAGCAAATGTCATAAACCCAAGGTCTAAAGGTATCTTGTTTTGTTTTTAATTTGAATGAGAAAGCTTTAGGGGTGACTTGAAACCCCTCATTCACTGAAACACTGGGTCTCTCTTTTAATTAACTTAAGTTACCTGCCTAACCCCCAAGGTCAGTAGATTTGCTGTCCCTAGAGTAGGTTTACAGATATGGATTCTAAAATCTCACCCCATCTCACTACCTGAATGCTTAAAGACTTGGCACATGGATAGAGTAGAATTGGTGTCCCTCTAGGCAACTCCAGCCAAAAATAGAAGGATGTATCTAGATAGAAGGAGGATGGATAGATGGATGATGGATGGATGGATGGGTGGGTGGATGGTGGGATGGATGAATGGATGGAAGGAAGGGGGAGGGGAGGGAGGGGAGGAGAGATGGATGGATGGATGGATGGATGGATGCATGGATGATGGATGGATGGATGGATGGATGGATGGATGGACGGATGGATGGGTGGATGGATGGGTGGATAGGTGGGTGGATGGATGGATGGGCGGATGGAAGGGAGGGATGGAGGGGAGGGAGAGGAGGAGAGATGGATGGATGGATGGATGGATGGATGGATGGATGGATGGATGGGTGGATGGAAGGAAGGAAGGAAGGTGGGATGGATGGATGGGTGGGTGGATGGAGAGATGGAAGGGAGGGAGGGAGGGAGGAAGGAGAGATGGGTGGATAGTGGGATGGATGGAAGGAAGGATGGATGGATAGGTAGAAAGTAGAGGTTATCAGGGGTTTACCAGGATGAGGCCCCAGAAGTAGGAAAGATATGGAAGAGAAAACAAACGGGATGTGTTTAAGGCAGACGCCAGAATAAAGGGGTATGGAAACCGCTGTTTTGGTTTGTGTTGGAAATAGAAATTCTCTTGAAAATAAACCTCTGGTCGATTTTGTTTCTGCAAAGCAAACAACAGGCCGCTGCTTACAATCTCATTACATGAGGAGTCCACGCCACCCACCCTCAGCCTCCCTAGTCCATTTGGAGGATCTGGTCCAATGAACCAAGAACCCAGGAAGGAGGCTGGGAGTGACAAGAGGACAGAATCAAATGCTCTCAAATAGCTATTAAAAAAAAAAAAAACAAAAAACCTCTAGGTTCGAGAGAAAAAGTAATCATCCTGTAATTGACTGGTTACTAATGGAATCTATTAATTTATAGCCACAAAAGAATCAGCTAATTTGTGGTTAATGGTCTCTAAAAGATAAACAACATAGATTAACTCCTTGGAGCACCGCCGGGGTCTCCAGAATCTGTCCGCAGACAGCACTCAGCGCAGAGAGGAAGGGCAGGCTCTGAGGTCAGCGGAGGGAAAGGGGATGGGGGAGGGAGCAGAGGAATCTTCTCCCCCTCTGGGGCGTCCCCCCCGCCTGGCCCCAACACCAGCCCTGCTTCCTGCACCGGACCCCACCCCGACACCAGTCAGCACACCATCCCGCCACAGCCCTTCCCACCCCTGGGCTTTCGCTCTGCTCTGCCTGCGGCAGACACCTTCCCTTCCTTCCCGTGCAAGTAACACAGGTCATGAATACCTGAGTGCTGGCTCACCTGCACCAGACCCCACGCCAAGGGCTTCCCATACATTCTCCGTCTCAGGGATGCCCAGAAATCCTCGGTGGAGTTGGTCCCGGTCTCAACCCCATTTTACATGTGAGAAACCTGAGGTCCGGAAGAGGGAAGCCACTTGCCCAGAGTTTCACTGTGTGCCTGGTAGGTCCGGGACGTGAGTCCAAGTCTGTATGAGCCCGGACCCCAGGCTCTCCCCCAACATTTCCCAAACCCCGCTGCTCACAACAACCCGGCTGCCATTCCTTCAAGCCACCTGCATTTAGATTTGCTTTTAAATTGCCTCTGCTCCTTCCACCCCACCCCCCATCTTTTTTTGGTTAATTTTAGCTTCATCCTGAACTCTATTAGCCAGGTCTGATAAGCTAATAATATATTTGTTTCTAAGACAAATTCAGAATAAATACCTGACTACTCAAATACACATTTGCCTGTGTCCCACCTTGTAATCTTGCAAACCGCCAGTGATCTGAGAGCCACCCAAATTCTAACTGTGCATCCCCCAAAACCATAATCACATGGCTGTGTGTGCAGTCTGCCATGTCCAGCATCCTGAGTGCTTGGTCGCGTTCAACCCTCCGTGGACCCTTCCCGATACAAGCCCCCTTTGAAATGCACTGGAAGCTCTCCTCATTCCGGAGCCCGCCTTGACTTCTCCATCCCACGGACATCCTTCCCTTTGATGACAGAAAATTCATGTCATTAGCAAACCACAAAAAGGATGAAAATAAGGATATAGGATTGGTTTCCTCAATTAGAGCGTACGATCCTGGAAGATTAAAACAAGTCTATACCTTGAAGGCCAAGCTCTGTAGGAAACAGAGATGGAAGCATACAATAGGTGCCTAATAAAGGTTGGGGAAGTGGTCGATGGGGATACAGCATGGCGAGGTGGGAACACATTCCTGTCCTGGTTGGGTTAGGGCAGCCTGAATGCATCCTCCTCCGGCCAACAGTGCTGAGAAGTCACCGGGGGAGCTGCACTCCCATCTCGGTCCAGTGCTCCCAGGAGGGCCTGCGACCCAAGCCTGGCCAATAGCTGCTGATCAGCCCTTGAGCCACTGCAGTTGGTTCAGAAAGGAGTCCATGACCCGAACTTGGCCAAGACTTTCATTAAAGCCACTGGGGAAGAAGCAGCTCCCTGCCCCTCGGAGCACGTGCGTGTGCTGGAGGGTGGTGCTCCCACAGGAGCCTGAGAACCAAAGCCCCCCGCGGAAGAGGCAGACTCACGGAGAATGGGCAGGGCTTGGGGACACTGTTCGAGAACCTGGATCAAGACATTCCTGAAACAAGTCTACCCTCAGATTTTTCAGCCAATACATTCCCTTTGGGTGCAGGCCTTTCCAAATTGGGCTTTCTGTGACTTGCCACCCAAACACCCCAGAGGGGCCCTTGACTGGTCAGGAAACCAGACTCTGACTGCATTCCCCAAGTGGTCCTGCTGAGTCACTGCCTCCCGCATGAGCCCGCCTCAGAGACGTGCTCCCTGAGCACTCTCCCCCATCACTTCCTGCCCCCGTCCAGCCCTGTCATGCCTCCACGTGGAACTCTGTGCTCATGACCTTGCTCACTGGTCATCCGGTCTCACTCACTGGTGCTCCCCAGGGCTCAAGGTGGCCCTGGCACCCTGGGGGCCCTTGGCAATCTTTGCTGCGTGGTCCCACCTTGGTTTCTCCACCTGCGCATGGGAGAGAGGCACTTAATTTTCTCTCAGGATCCTTCCAGCAAGCTGTGTTTTGTTTCCACGCCGCTACCCAGGCCTCTGAGGACGTGGCCGAGGGTCTCATCCAAAGGTACGGGAGCACCTCCCCGCAAACCAGCTCTGACTCACAGGGAAGGAGGTCCTACCCTCCTCCTCCTTCACTCCCTCCCCCTGCTACACAACCTCGCTAACCTGGAAGTCCCTCCTGATGTCTAATCCAATCTTCCATGTTGCAAGCCAAGCCTTTCTCAGGCCTGGAGGTCATCAGACATCCCTGCAATGCCCTAATTTTTTCCCCACGACCAGCTTCTGCTTTGCAGAAAGTTCCTTTCTTGCCCACACCTACGAACAAAGCTTTCCTGGAGATGTGGGTACAAAGCATGAGCATAAGATAAATAAACCGTCTGTTTAATAATGCCTATTTCGTCAAAACAATGGCCAGGCCAATGCCTCTGCTCTGATTCATCCCCAGAGACAGCCCTTGCAGGGAGGAAGCCTGGGTGGAGGGCGTGAACGTTTCTAAACCCATTTTCCAGATGAGCTCAGAGGGGGCTGGAAGGTTCCACGGGGAACAAGCCCACAGTAAACAACACAAGAGAAGTCACTTCCTTTCTAGGGTCAGCACTCGGTCTCCTTTTGATTTGGCGAGGAAGGCACCCACACTGGCTAGGCTGTGGGTTCATCTTTCCTTCACGTGCTCGTTCGTTCCGGAAACAAAAGGCCTGGACCGAGAACCTCTCCCCAGCTCCCTGCCTCCCAGAGGCTCTCCCGGAGGAAGGGCAGGAATGACCTGCTCTTTGGCTGGATCGGGGAGATTGAATGAGTCGATTGTTGAAAATATGTTTCCTCGTTTCTTCTTTCTCCTTTGATTTTATTTGAGGTATTTCCCTGACATCCAGGAATTTTGTATGTTTATAAGGTGGAATCTTTTTGTCTTTTTTTGGGATGTCTGGCCTTCTGTGCCTAAAGAGGGCTTCAGTGGGGAGTGGCTTTTAGGTCCTATTTAAGGTCGTGGGTCATGATCAGGCAGGGGCAAGAGGGGGACATCCCGATCACTCCTTCATTTTACAAATAAGGAAACTGAGGCTCCGTGGTGAGAAAGCAGCCCTGACTCTCTGCTCGGTCTTCTTTCTGTACAGGATTGGTTAGGAACAGAGTCCTAACAAAAAGGAAGGAAAGACAGAAGACTCTTGACTGCCCGGGCTACGTGGCCAACAGCGACCACCACGGCTCCTCTAAGGCCAAAAGGCTGTTGTGTTCACCACCATGTATAATGTCATCGGTCCCCACTGGGTACCTGTCCAACAGTACACCGTGGCAGTGAGCCCTAAAAATCCGTCCCCCTTTTCTAGGTTTTTCTAAGCTAATGAGGGCAGATACCACAAAGGAAAAAAAAACAATGGGTTTACCACAAACACCAAAAATTCCTAGACGTCAAAAGCCACAACAAATAAAACTAAAAGACACATCACAACTAGGAAAAATATTTCCAACACATATGAGAAAGTATCCAGACTCTTAAAATCCATAAGTCTCTTACAGATCAAAAAAAGTGGCTAAAGAAAAATGACAGACATATCACAAAAGTAGAGATACAAACAGGCAACACACTTACGAGGAATATTTAAATCCATTAGTAATCACAGCAGTTGATCTGGAAACTCGGAGGCAAGGAGAACTCTTCACGCCTCGCGGGGCAGTGATATTCAAAAAGAAGGGAGGCACACAGTGTTCTCGAGGAGGAGAGAAATGACACCCTCCCTGGCCCTTGGAATATTGTAATATCCTTTAAAACCCTTAAGGTGTGCTGCTTTTTTTTTCTCTTCTAGCATTTTCCTTTTTTTTTTTTTAAGATTTTATCTATTTATTCATGAGAGACAGAGAGAGAGAGAGAGAGAGAGAGAGAGAGAGAGAGAGGCAGAGGCAGAGGGAGATGCAGGCTTCTCAATCCCAGGACCCTGAAATCATGACCTGAGCTAAGGCAGACGCTTAACTGACAGAGCCATCCAGGAACCCTAGCATTTTCCATTTCTAAGGGATTCTTTAGAAACTGTGGGCAAGACATGTGTTCCCATGCCCTGTGTACAGGAAAAGTTGGAAGCAGCCTACATGTTCAGCGTTAAGGAACTGGCGAGGTACCCGGCAGTATAGACGAGCAGTGTGATGTTGCCAAGTCATGGAAAAGAATAATGCTTCCTACAGATAATGACAATCCATGGTGCAATTTGAAAATTAGTACAAAGCAATCTGCTGACGTCATTCCAGTTCTGAAAAACACATACACATACATGAATACATAGGCTCAGAAAACAATCTGGAAGAAATAGTCACCAAGTTGTTAATAGGGGTCTTCACAGGAGGTAGATTTATAGATGTGCATATATATATTATATATATATTTTTTTTTTTCAGTTGACATCTACCAGCCAGGGCTGCCTAGGGCGGAGAGGCTCCCGAGAGAAGACGCACAGGCTGCTGTCCGAAATGTCATTGGCCATAAACTTTCTAGACTAACGTGAAGGTACTTATCAAAAGTCTTAATACATGGGAAGCATTTCAGCAGTAATTTTACTTCTAGGAATTTACCCTAAGGAAATAATCAGAGATGTGTGCAAAGATTTAGGTACAAGGATGTCCATTGTAGAGTTATTTACAATAGCAAAAAGCTGGAATCAGCCTAAATACCCAACAGTGGAGAATTGTCTAAATAAGCGTTGGTGAAGTGAGGAGCTGTGCAGCAGTTGTTCAAAGTGATGTTGAGTATTGAACGAGAAGGCAGAATGTTCTTGATAGAAAGCAAAAAAAAAGTCTCAAACGGCATAGACAGTATGAGAACAATACTGTACAATACTGCCCACTATCAACGATGATTCTGGGTTTTATTTCGTGGGTGTGTTTTCCTGCATTTTGCAATTTCAGTACCATAAACATGTTACTATCACAAACAGACTTCTTTTAAAAGGAAAGAAATCCCAGGAGCATTTACACTAAACCAAACTCAATATTCATCTCTGTGAATTGCAATCGCTGAGCCAGACTGCTCAGTGTAGACAATCGCACGGCTACCTGGGGAGTCCAAAGGCCAGGTTCATGGTTAAAACAGGTCCCCTCTAGACATCCTCTAAGGCCACCTACAATCGGAGCTGCCCTTGAAGCCATGCCCAGCCAACCCACATCTTTTAGAGGACTGAGAAGAAAAATGACCTGTTTTTAATATTCGAGACTAAATCTGGTCAGATCCAGCTGGCGTTCACTACGGCTGTCACTTGCTCAATCCTCCCTCTATTGTGTAACGATGCAAGAATCAGCCGTATTCTCAGAAAGCCCATTGTCAGGACAGGACAGAGGTTTCCAAATATGTGTTCTGGGGCTCATCCCTTTTTCCTGTGGGGATGATCAACCCATTTGCTAAAGATAATTAAGGTCACAGAAAGCCTGGGATTGCTTCCTATTGTCTGGATTTGTGTCCCAGGGGATCCAGGCCCAGATAGCTAGATTTAAAAATCTAACTGAACTTTACTGCTGATGAAGACGAAGGGGGGGACAGGTTGCAAGGGGAGAAGCTCCAGAACAAGGGGTTGAGGGACTTACCCCAAATCATTCTCAGCCCGGGGGGACTGGGAAGAGACATGGCAAGGAGACCCAGAGGGCCTGGCCAGGGAACCGGGGACAGTGGCAGGTGGGGCATCTTCTAGAGAGAAGGGGCTCTCCTTGGCTGCTGACTTAAAACTGGACTTGGAGGGAGGGTTCTGGGCTCACCAATGAGTCCTTGGAGTCCTGGCAGAACCCTCCCTCCCCCCTCCTTCCCACTCTCCCGCCCTCCTTCCTTCCCTCGCTCCCTCCCTTCCTCCCTCCACAACCATCTACTGAGCACCTAGCATGTGTGAAGACTCAGCTTAGTGTTGAATTCATAACAATGAGTAAACCCAGGCAGAGGCCGACAGACCCCTGTTTCCACAACGGGCACCATCTAGCACGGCGCTGTCCCATCAAAACATAACGCAAACTCTATCTGTGATAGAGTGACATAAAAAAATAGAAAACGTTCATATCTTCCCTCTACTTTGTTTAACCCAATATAGCCAAAATATTATTCTACATGCAGTCAATGTTTTAAAAGTATTAATGGGATAGTTTAGTTTTTTTGGTTTTTTTCATGCTACGTCTTTGAAATCCAGTGTCTCCATTTGGTCCTGCTCTAGGTCAAGGGCTCCATGGCCTCTTGCGTCAAAAGCAGAAATTCTCAACCTTGGTGCTATTGACATTTGGACAAAATGGTTAAAAGGGGGGCAACAGGAAGCCACTGGAAGGTTCTTCTGCCCCCAACATCTTCCTCAAAGCAAGCAGAGCCTTTGACTTCCAGACAGGTGCAAGCAGCCAGCCGGTGGCAGGCTAGCACTCCTGACCCTCCCTCCATGCCCCCCCAGATCCTGAGCCACCCGAAAGACAGGCAGAGGTCACGCCCAGGTGACTGCACAATGACACGCCCTCAAAGCTGATGGCATGAAGACAGAAAGAGAGAATGTATGTCTCTGCAGGTGGGCTTGAGCGCCCAGGATCCCTGGCCTCCCTGTCCGAAAGGGCAAACGCTGTGGAGTCAGCTCGGTGGGTTTAAACCCAGAGGCTCCTGTCTCCAGAAGCAGAAAATCTGGGCCAAGAAAAGCAATTAGAGTCCTGAGCTGGTGTTTGGAAGCCTGAGTCCTAGATCCAGACCCGGGCCTGTGTTTATAGTCTCTAGCAGAAAAGGTAACAGCTCAGACAGCTTGGGCTGCCTAGAGGCAGAGCTTGGCACAGAGACAAGGGAGGAGAGAAAGTCCAGCTCTTTCTCTGGCTCTGTCCTGCTCAGACAAAGGCGAAGTTAAGTCTGGACGGGGGAAAAAAACAAGGATAACGAAAACAAAGAGGTCACACCCGTCACAGCTCCCAGGGCCTTTAAGCTGACCAGTTGGATGCAGGGTCTGTGACTTTGTGATGCCCCCCAGACGAGACAGGAAGGGTAGAGGCGGGACTTCCCAGGGGGTGAAGTAAATGGGCCCGCGGGAGCGCAGGGGCTGGCTACACCTCCCTGAGCCTATCTCTCCAGGGCTCAGGGCCTCTGTTTCCCCATCTGCACACAGAGATAATAATACAGTCGCTTAACACGTACCAGGGACTTGCCTATTTTATTCCCTTTAACCTTGACAGCGCCTCCACAAGGCCAGTCTTTTTTATTTCATTTGTAAATGAGAAAATCCAGTATTCAAACATTTAAAGGAAGTTTTTAAACCCAGTTGATCTGACACCAGACCAGTGCTCGTTAATTTCCAAACACTTATAAAATGCTCCCAAGACACCAACCATGGCACCCGCCAGAGTGCCCACAACATACAGAGCGTTTCTTCCCAGACAGGGACTCTTAGAAATGCCCGGAGGTTCTTGCAGTAACTCTCTGACTCGGGCACTATTATTATCCCAACCTCACAGAAGAGGAAACTGAGGCCCAGATGGAAAATAAAAGTGTTTCTCAACCTTTTTCTTTTCTCCCTCTCCACTAAAGGAGGTTTCTGGACATTTTCCCCTATTCACTGCCACTCTCGTGAAATCTTAAGACCAGAGATATGCAATATATCTGTTGATCCGTATGTATATCTGCACTTTACACATAAAAAGTAGGATTTTTCACCCCGTTTTTCAATGTTTGCCCCTTTCGGAGAAATATTGCCTTCTGTAGAGAATGTACGAAAACAAGATTTCCAAGATCAACCAAGTACATAAAATATTCTTTTGCATTCTTAGGGATTCACCACCAGCTCTAGCCTGCTAAAGAAGGGAGGGACGGCTTAAATACCTCCCGCTCACTATTTTCCAGGCCTACTGACAGCAGAAACCTGTGTCTCAGGAGCATCTAGAAACCTCTTAGTGGTCCTGATTTGCTTTCTTCTGCCTGACCTGGTCCCTGCCCAGTCTCTCGGTGGCAGAAAGCCCCTCCCACTGGGAAAAGGCTCCTCCCCTCACTCGCACGTCGGGGAGTAGAGCGTGCTGTCAATCACAAGGCCCCGCCCCCTAGCCTCAGTGATTGGTGGAGGGGCGGGCACTAGGCAAAAGCTGAGCCAATCAAAGCCCTTCTCTCTCAAAAGCGACCACTGGGAGAAAAAGACAATTCCATCATCACAAAACTGAAAGAATGTAGGCACGCAACTGCCTGAGGTCATGATCCCACCTTCTCTGGAACAGTCTAAAGAAATAAAGACAGGCAGAGCAATGCAAGGGCCAGACAGAGAGTCCTGGCTGGATTGGATTCTGGATCCAGAGTCCTTGGGGGGGGCCCCCCAACTTCCCACTTCCCAGCTTCCTTACAGGAGCCAACAAATTCCCCTTCTTGGCTTCCTCTGGTTTGAACTAGGTTTCTGTCACTTGCAACCAAAAAAACTCCCACCTGATACACCTCACCATGAACAGACCTTGGGAGGATTTGAGCAAACCTACGGTAAGAATTTTTAAAATAATGGGGGAAGTTTTGAACATGGACTGGATATTACGTGATATTCAGAAATTACTATTTTACTGAAGTGTGATAGTGGTATTAAGGTTATTCGAAAATAAACATTTAACTCTTAAGGATACATCCCGAAGTATTTTGGGTGAAATGATTCAGTGTCTGGGATTTGCTTTTAAATATCCCAACATATCTGTCCCTATTCCCCCAGCGAGAGGGAACGAAATATGAGAAAGGAGCATCAGGATGATGGTAATTGCTGAAGCTGGGGACGAGTGTGGGAAATTTCTTTTTTTTTTTTTTAAGATTGTATTTATTTATTTGACAGAGATAGAGATCACAAGTAGACAGAGCGACAGGCAGAGGGAGAGGGAGAAGCAGGCTTCCCGCTGAGCAGGGAGCCCGATGCGGGACTCGATCCCAGGACCCTGGGATCATGACCTGAGCCGAAGGCAGAGGCTTAACCGACTGAGCCACCCAGGTGCCCGAGTGTGGGAAATTTCTCATCCTCTTTCCAGGTTTGAAATACTCCATTAATGGAAAGTTTAAATAAAAATGAAGAGGAAAGAAAGTGAAGCTGCAGTCTTCAAAACGAAGGAATGATTGGGGATGGGTGCATAAGTAGAAAGCAGAACATCATTCATTCATTCATTCATCGTTCGGTCATCAAATTAACCGCCGGCCAGGCACAGGCACTAAGCCCTGCGCTGGACACACGGGGCGAACAGGACATGATCTTCCTGCCCTCGGCGGGGGGTGGGGGGGTCTCAGCGGAGCAGAGGCCAGAGGACAAGGAGCCAATTACTCCAAGTCTGTGCAGCTCACAGAAGGGCCCGGCACTGTGAGGACAGAGTGCGTTTTTCTCTAGTCCCCTTTGAAAGGGCAGGATTTGACGGGCCCAGCTTCTGTTCGGTGCCCGCCGCGCCACAATCTCTGTGGCTGGGAGGGCGGGGTGCGAACTGCAGGTGTGGCAGATTCAGAGCAGGGACCTGGAGGAGATCCTGTGGCGTCAGGCATGGGGTGCACGGGGTGGAAGCATGACAGAACAGCCTCTCCCAGGGCCTTTGCCTTCTCCAAGAAAAAGCATCCTTGACAAATTAGCAGAAGAGGTGGGGGACGAGGGGCACCCCACCCACAGCTGCCATGTGCATTTTTGGTGCACAGAAAATTCCCAGAACCGGCCAGACCTGCTGGGCGGACGAGGGCGATGGCTGAATGGTGCGGGGAGAGTGCCCAATCCTCGTGGAGAACCTCGGCCCCCTCCCTTTGATGCTGTCCCACAGAGGGGCTCCTGCCAGGGACCGAGGACGTGCTCCTCGGGGGCCCCGAAAGGTCTCCTGTCCATGGCTTAGCTCTGCCCCCATGGGCCATGGGACCCACGGCTGCTTCCCCGATGCCAGTGGCCCATGACTGGAGCTAAAGCTTGCCCTTCCCCGCCACCTCCCAGACTTCCCTGTTTGTCCCAGAAGAATCCGGAGAAAGGCAGTTATGGAGAGAGGAAAGGAGCCTGTCCAGCCAGAGCCAAATGGCACGGAGCCGGTGAGAGTGGTTGTTAGTGGTGAGCGGGGATGGCGTGGTGTGGCGCCTGCAAGGGCCGTGGGGCCAGGATGCTTGGACCCTGTCCCAGCCTTGCTGCCTTCCAGCTGCGTGACCTCCACCGATTTCCACTCCTCTGCAACATGGAAGTGATGCGCGCGTATCCTTCCTCAGGCTGTCGTGAGGATGAAGCGAGCGAATACACCGAATGCACCGGCAGCTGCCTGGTCGAAGTGAATGCTCAATCAAGGAGTCTGCTATTATCAGTACCCACGCGAGTTCCCATTCCTGACGCAAGCCCAGGGGCCCCCAGAGGTGCGCCGATTCCTTATGGAACGAATGTGTGAATTAGTGAATTAATCACTGTTTTCTGAATGAAACTGCTTGTTCATTTATTCAAGAGTGCCTTCGATTCCAATGCTTGGTCGGATAGATGGGATCTTCTTTCCCAAGTATGAATCCTTGGACAATGTCTCTACATTGTCCCCAAACTAAGACCCGAGGTGTGGTGGGACCTGAGGGTAACCAGTGGCAGCAGGCAGAATTCTAAGGTGACCCCAAGATTCCCTCCCCTTGTGGGACCTGTGTCCCCCCGTCTGTGTGCGACCGGGCCTCCGCATGAAGGTTTCTGGGCGTGTGCACGTGGTGTGATGCCCCCCACTGGTGACTCTGTCACACGGCAAAGGGGAGGGGCGGTGGTGGCTGTAATGAAGGTCCTGGGGTCCGTTGCCTTTAAGTTCACCAAAAGGAGATTGCCCTGAGTGGGCCTTTTGGAAGAGGGTCTGGGGAAGGCAGAGCCTCCCAGCAGCCCCGCACCTCTGCTGAGCTGGGAGAAGCCAGCGGCGCTGAGGTCCACGGCGGCGAGGAAATGCATTTTGCCAACAACCACGGGACCGTGGGAGAGGCCCCGAGCCCCCGGGGGGACCCCAGCTCCAGCCAGCACCCGGGCCGTGGCTCCATGAGACCCTGAGCGGAGGACAGAGCCGAGCCGTGCCTGGGATCCTGACCCACAGAAACCGTGAGGTAATCAATGTGACATAACAGAAGGCGGTCGTGTCAGCCACGAGGTTTGTGTGGAAATTTGAAAACGAATGAACTACTCACTGTGGCCATTTCTGGGGGCTCAGTGTGCAAGGCTGGTGTGACATTCTCTGCAGTTGGGGGAGGTTCCAATGATGTCCCCATTTTACAGACAGGAAAACTGAGGCCTGGGGAAGTCCCACGAGTGGCACACAGCTGGCTGGCGGACGAGGCCGATTTTAAATCCAGGCAGTCTGGAGGCTTGCATGTGCGACAGTACCTATGAGGCACGGGTGCCAGGAGTCCCGAGAGGGTCCTGGATGGGAGGGGAGAGGGATGGGTTGCTTGAGGGCTTTTTCTACAATTTCTTTCTTTCTGTTTTTTTTTTTTTTACAGTGCATATTATCTTTTAAAAATCATAAAAAGCAAGATGAAGTACTCGGCATCCACGGTGACCATCTCTGAGCGGTGGGGCCGCGGAGCACTTTTTTTTTTTTTTAAGATTTTGTTTATTTTTTGACAGACGGAGAGAGAGAGACAGCGAGAGAGGGAACACAAGCAGGGGGAGTGAGAGAGAAGCAGGCTTCCTGCTGAGCAGGGAGCCTGATGCTGGGCTCCATCCCAGGACGCTGGGACCATGGCCTGAGCCAGAGGCAGACGCTTCACAGCTGAGCCTCCCAGGCACCCCTTGCAGAGCACTTTTTAATTTTCCTTCTGTTTTATCATCCCAGTTCTCTACAAAAGTCTCGACCGTGCACGAGAAAGGTGTGGCTGCGACGTTTTGAAAATACGCAACCAGATGGAACAAGTGGCCAGTGTTTTGGACCAAGAAAGCAGAGGACAGGTGACATGGTGGGCGTCTGGCCCCAGCCCCTGCTGGGGAGAGAGGGCCAGGGTCCCGAGCGTGAGCAAAAATAGGTCGAGTTGTGGGCACCTGGGTGGCTCCGTGGGTTAAGCCTCTGCCTTCGGCTCAGGTCATGATCTCAGGGTCCTGGGATTGAGCCCCGCATCGGGCTCTCTGCTCAGCGGGGAGCCTGCTTCCCCCTCTCTCTGCCTGCCTCTCTGCCTCCTTGTGATCTCTCTCTGTGTCAAATAAATAAATAAAAATCTTATTAAAAAAAAGAATAGGTCGAGTTGTAACAAAGCGAATTCGCTGGGAAACCTGCAGTGTGGCTCCAGACCTTCCACAGAAGTTAGCATCTCATTCTCCCAGCAACTGGGCTTTTATTAAACATTTGCAGCTTCTCCTGCAAACCTCTGTCACCCGAAACTTTGTTATTTTAATTGGTAGCTATTCCGGTGGGCTCCTGCTCTGAGAACAAAAGCTGCTAAGAAGTCAAAGCTGCAGGCAACTTTCCTTCGAAGTCAGGAAGGTAAAGAAAGGTGTGTTCTCCAGCCCCCGACTCCCAGCAAGCACGCTTCAGCTAGAGCGTGCGTTTGGATTTGACACTGACTGCTCATTAATGAGGGTTTTGCAGGTGCCAAGCGTTGTGCTGGGCCCACGTCTGTGAGTCTCTCATCTCATCTTCCCACATCTGCGCGCCGTGAGTCCTAGTCTGTTTCCATTAAAGATCAGGAAGTGAAGGCTTAACGAGATCAAGCAGTAATACTAATACCATATTTCGCTAACTCTGAGACATACAGTAGACCCCGCTCTCCCAGGGAAACGGGTTCCAAGACCCCTGTGGGTGCCTGAAACCACAGAGGGTACCGACTCTATAGACACTGGGTTTTTTTCCTGTACGTACATACCTATGATGAAGTGTTATTTATGATATGTGTAATATGATAAAGTGTAATTTATAAATTAGGCACAGTAGGAGATTAACAACAATAACTACTAATAAACTGGAACATTTTAACAGTGTACTGTAATACAAGTTACGTGGATGTGATTCTGTCTCTCTCAAAACATCTAAATGGGGGCATCTGGGTGGGCCCGGCCTGTTGGTTGGCCTTCGGACTCCTGGTTTATAGCTCAGGTCTGATCTCAGGGTTTTGGGATCAAGCCCTGCATTGGGTCTGTGCTCAGCACAGAGTCTGCTTGATTTTCTCTTTCCTTCTCCCTCTGCCCCTCCCCCATGCTCTCCCTCTCTCTCAAATAAATAAATCTTTAAGAAAAAAAAAAGTCTTATTGTAGTGTACTCATCCTCCTTCCTGGCATGATGTAAAATGATACAATGCCTACGTGATGAAGTGAGCTACGTGACGGCACGGTGATGGAACATGAGGTTACCACTGATCTGATGATGTCAGAAGGAAAATCACCTGCTTCTAGACCACAGTGGACTGCTGGCAACTGAAACCTCAGAAGGCAGACTGTGGACAGGGGTGGGGGGCACTGCTCTATAACTGTATGGGCTACTCGGAAAAAAATACAGCCAGCTCTCATGGTAAGACAGTATTGACTTAAGATGAATCCCGAGTCTAGAGACGTTCAAATATTCATCTAAAATCCCATGGCTAAATGCGATCTGGTATCCTGGGCTGGATCCCAGAACAGGAAGAAGGGCCATGATCATGGGAAATGGGTGAAATTCAAATAGTGTAGTATTGTAGCAATGTTAACGTGCTCCTTTTGACATATGTGCCATGGGTGTGTACAGTGCTAATAGGGAGCAGGGGGGAAAATGTAAGGGAACACTCTGTACTCTCCTTGCAATTTTTTTTTTTTTGTAAAATAAGTCTATTCCAAAATAAGGTATATTTTAAAAAATTAATAAAATAGAGGCACCTGGGTGACTTGGTCAGTTAAGTCTCCAGCTCTTGATCTCGGCTCAGGTCATGATCTCAGCTCTCTCTCTCTCTCTCTCAAATAATTAAATAAATCTTTTTTAAAAAATTAAAATACAACAAAATTAAAAAGTCAGCCTCAAGTAAGATCCAGCTCCTAACTGTGTGTTATCTGGCCCAGGTAATTATTTGGAGGGTAAATCTGAACTCATTATCATCACTGAAAAGTCAGGAGATTTCATCTAAAGCCGTATATCCACTTTTCTCGAAAAATCAGAGGCCCTGGCAGGACCGGGCTCTTCTTTCTCACGTGGCAAGTGTCAGCCCCCTGGACCTGGAGCTGGAGCTCTCCAGTCTGCCCCAGTCCCCACCGCTCACTCCTGCCCCTCTGGTGCTGAAGCCTACCTCGTGCCTGGAAGGACACTCGCCAGGGGTCAGGAGAGTCTGTGGCTCTCGCTTTAAACCTACATGCGTGTTGGCTTCAGAAGAAAACAAAAAACAAAAAGAACCCATGGCACACACTGTTAGATGACTTCCTGTTATCAAGCCTCCTTCCTCCTCTCTAACAGACATGCTAAATCACTAAAGCCTGGAATGAGTTTGGTTAAAGGACCACATTTCAGCACCTCCTTTGCAAAGTGTGTGGTGGAGGTAACATAAGCAGAAGTCAGTGGGTGTGCCATCCATGGGTGTTCTCTAAGAAGCTGACTCAGCTGAAAGGTGGGTCCTTTTACCACTCCACGTTCTTCACTATTCCTGGCTAGAAAATGGATGTGATGGCTGGAGCACCAGCAGCCGTCTTGGGACTGAAGGAAAAGGACTAACGAAGCACAGCCACCTCAGCCCTGGCACCAGTTAGCCTGTAGCTGAATGTCAGTGACTGCCTATCCATGACCATTATGTGAGCAAATACGCCCTACCTAGAGTTGGCCTTAATTCCCACCTAATACAATAGTAAGCATCAATAGTGTTTGCTCTGTCCCAAAGATGATTCTAAGACCTTTCCCATAACTACTCATTTAATCTCTACCATGATCCCATTAGGTAGGTGCCATTGCTGACCCATTTCATAGATGAGGCAACTGAGGCACAGAGTCCACTCCACAAGCTAATAAGGGTCTGGGCTTATTTTAACTGTGGGTCCAGAGCTCAAGTTCAGGATACTTAAATTTAGACATGGAGAGGGGCTGGAACAGCTCGGGGTCAAGAGCCCAGATTCCCCTCCCAGATCTCCTAACTGTGCCACATACCCTCTCAATTTCCTTCTCTGGAAATGAGAATGATCATTCAGGCTCTGGTACCCACAGTCTTATGAGGTTCCTCTGAGTTTCCAAATGTCAACAGTTTTTAAAAACATCACATGCTATGTAAATAGGAAGCATTACTCTCCTTAAACTCTGCTCATCAAAGCAGAAATGCCACATTCTTTTCCTGCCACAGTGCATGCCAGCAGCCTCTGAGGGATGGTCCACACTTGCTTTCAGGCATATTTGCTCCCTGAAATTCCATTTAGGCCAAACTAAACATCCATGAGAATTTCCATACAGAATTACATTCAACCATCTAGAGTTTCCTGCAAAATGCCCATCCTGAGCACCCACTAAATCACTAACTCCCAGTCTGCAGCTCCACCAATGCCAGCAGCCAGACACCTCATTCCTGTATCCTAAAGGAGCCAGGGCACAGCCACTGTGCTCTCCCCTCCAAGGAAGATGCCTCTAGTTCGGCTGTTCTGTGTCCCCCTCCTCCAGGGACAGTGCCTCCCTATGCCTACGCCTTCATGCCTCTATTCAGGTGGGAATCACCCCCTTCTCCCGGGATGGCATGTGACAGCAGGCTTGGTGGATCAGCTACCCCACAGCCAGTCACAGGGATTGGTTCAGGAATGACATGTGATCCAAGTCTGTCCAATGAGGATCAGCCCTGGCCTCTTTGTTTTTTGTTTTTTTTTTTTCTATCTTGGAAAAGAAAAGTTTCTTTCTACTGAGGTTGCTACACTGGTTTTCATACTCTGGAGTTGCTTAGGGGCACCCTGTGGAAAAGAACCCACCTGAGAGAGAAACCAACCAGTGGAGAGCAGACGGGAGAAAGAGAAGGGCACAGGGGAACCAAGTCCTGCTGACACTATTTGAATTCCTAGATCTATCCATTCCTGAACTCCCTGAATTAAAAACATGGGTCTAGAGCTACCCGAAATCTTCTACTTATTGGCTACGGCACATGGCATGATGGTCTTTTGCTTTTTCCTGCCCATAGCCATTTCTCTTCCTTCTTTTTTTTTTTTTTTAAGATTTTATTTATTTATTTCACAGAGGGAGAGAGATCACAAGGAGGCAGAGAGGCAGGC
>LNAC01000048.1:1424425-1451575 GCA_002007465.1 Ailurus styani | reverse complement strand
GGGCTCTCTGCTCAGCGGGGAGCCTGCTTCCCCCTCTCTCTGCCTGCCTCTCTGCCTCCTTGTGATCTCTCTCTGTGTCAAATAAATAAATAAAAATCTTATTAAAAAAAAGAATAGGTCGAGTTGTAACAAAGCGAATTCGCTGGGAAACCTGCAGTGTGGCTCCAGACCTTCCACAGAAGTTAGCATCTCATTCTCCCAGCAACTGGGCTTTTATTAAACATTTGCAGCTTCTCCTGCAAACCTCTGTCACCCGAAACTTTGTTATTTTAATTGGTAGCTATTCCGGTGGGCTCCTGCTCTGAGAACAAAAGCTGCTAAGAAGTCAAAGCTGCAGGCAACTTTCCTTCGAAGTCAGGAAGGTAAAGAAAGGTGTGTTCTCCAGCCCCCGACTCCCAGCAAGCACGCTTCAGCTAGAGCGTGCGTTTGGATTTGACACTGACTGCTCATTAATGAGGGTTTTGCAGGTGCCAAGCGTTGTGCTGGGCCCACGTCTGTGAGTCTCTCATCTCATCTTCCCACATCTGCGCGCCGTGAGTCCTAGTCTGTTTCCATTAAAGATCAGGAAGTGAAGGCTTAACGAGATCAAGCAGTAATACTAATACCATATTTCGCTAACTCTGAGACATACAGTAGACCCCGCTCTCCCAGGGAAACGGGTTCCAAGACCCCTGTGGATGCCTGAAACCACAGAGGGTACCGACTCTATAGACACTGGGTTTTTTTCCTGTACGTACATACCTATGATGAAGTGTTATTTATGATATGTGTAATATGATAAAGTGTAATTTATAAATTAGGCACAGTAGGAGATTAACAACAATAACTACTAATAAACTGGAACATTTTAACAGTGTACTGTAATACAAGTTACGTGGATGTGATTCTGTCTCTCTCAAAACATCTAAATGGGGGCATCTGGGTGGGCCCGGCCTGTTGGTTGGCCTTCGGACTCCTGGTTTATAGCTCAGGTCTGATCTCAGGGTTTTGGGATCAAGCCCTGCATTGGGTCTGTGCTCAGCACAGAGTCTGCTTGATTTTCTCTTTCCTTCTCCCTCTGCCCCTCCCCCATGCTCTCCCTCTCTCTCAAATAAATAAATCTTTAAGAAAAAAAAAAGTCTTATTGTAGTGTACTCATCCTCCTTCCTGGCATGATGTAACATGATACAATGCCTACGTGATGAAGTGAGCTACGTGACGGCACGGTGATGGAACATGAGGTTACCACTGATCTGATGATGTCAGAAGGAAAATCACCTGCTTCTAGACCACAGTGGACTGCTGGCAACTGAAACCTCAGAAGGCAGACTGTGGACAGGGGTGGGGGGCACTGCTCTATAACTGTATGGGCTACTCGGAAAAAAATACAGCCAGCTCTCATGGTAAGACAGTATTGACTTAAGATGAATCCCGAGTCTAGAGACGTTCAAATATTCATCTAAAATCCCATGGCTAAATGCGATCTGGTATCCTGGGCTGGATCCCAGAACAGGAAGAAGGGCCATGATCATGGGAAATGGGTGAAATTCAAATAGTGTAGTATTGTAGCAATGTTAACGTGCTCCTTTTGACATATGTGCCATGGGTGTGTACAGTGCTAATAGGGAGCAGGGGGGAAAATGTAAGGGAACACTCTGTACTCTCCTTGCAATTTTTTTTTTTTTGTAAAATAAGTCTATTCCAAAATAAGGTATATTTTAAAAAATTAATAAAATAGAGGCACCTGGGTGACTTGGTCAGTTAAGTCTCCAGCTCTTGATCTCGGCTCAGGTCATGATTTCAGCTCTCTCTCTCTCTCTCTCAAATAATTAAATAAATCTTTTTTAAAAAATTAAAATACAACAAAATTAAAAAGTCAGCCTCAAGTAAGATCCAGCTCCTAACTGTGTGTTATCTGGCCCAGGTAATTATTTGGAGGGTAAATCTGAACTCATTATCATCACTGAAAAGTCAGGAGATTTCATCTAAAGCCGTATATCCACTTTTCTCGAAAAATCAGAGGCCCTGGCAGGACCGGGCTCTTCTTTCTCACGTGGCAAGTGTCAGCCCCCTGGACCTGGAGCTGGAGCTCTCCAGTCTGCCCCAGTCCCCACCGCTCACTCCTGCCCCTCTGGTGCTGAAGCCTACCTCGTGCCTGGAAGGACACTCGCCAGGGGTCAGGAGAGTCTGTGGCTCTCGCTTTAAACCTACATGCGTGTTGGCTTCAGAAGAAAACAAAAAACAAAAAGAACCCATGGCACACACTGTTAGATGACTTCCTGTTATCAAGCCTCCTTCCTCCTCTCTAACAGACATGCTAAATCACTAAAGCCTGGAATGAGTTTGGTTAAAGGACCACATTTCAGCACCTCCTTTGCAAAGTGTGTGGTGGAGGTAACATAAGCAGAAGTCAGTGGGTGTGCCATCCATGGGTGTTCTCTAAGAAGCTGACTCAGCTGAAAGGTGGGTCCTTTTACCACTCCACGTTCTTCACTATTCCTGGCTAGAAAATGGATGTGATGGCTGGAGCACCAGCAGCCGTCTTGGGACTGAAGGAAAAGGACTAACGAAGCACAGCCACCTCAGCCCTGGCACCAGTTAGCCTGTAGCTGAATGTCAGTGACTGCCTATCCATGACCATTATGTGAGCAAATACGCCCTACCTAGAGTTGGCCTTAATTCCCACCTAATACAATAGTAAGCATCAATAGTGTTTGCTCTGTCCCAAAGATGATTCTAAGACCTTTCCCATAACTACTCATTTAA
The DNA here is from genome assembly GCA_002007465.1 of Ailurus styani. Lineage (NCBI taxonomy): Eukaryota > Metazoa > Chordata > Mammalia > Carnivora > Ailuridae > Ailurus > Ailurus styani. The sequence goes on along the minus strand of LNAC01000048.1, from coordinate 1,448,830 downwards.
TCTCTACCATGATCCCATTAGGTAGGTGCCATTGCTGACCCATTTCATAGATGAGGCAACTGAGGCACAGAGTCCACTCCACAAGCTAATAAGGGTCTGGGCTTATTTTAACTGTGGGTCCAGAGCTCAAGTTCAGGATACTTAAATTTAGACATGGAGAGGGGCTGGAACAGCTCGGGGTCAAGAGCCCAGATTCCCCTCCCAGATCTCCTAACTGTGCCACATACCCTCTCAATTTCCTTCTCTGGAAATGAGAATGATCATTCAGGCTCTGGTACCCACAGTCTTATGAGGTTCCTCTGAGTTTCCAAATGTCAACAGTTTTTAAAAACATCACATGCTATGTAAATAGGAAGCATTACTCTCCTTAAACTCTGCTCATCAAAGCAGAAATGCCACATTCTTTTCCTGCCACAGTGCATGCCAGCAGCCTCTGAGGGATGGTCCACACTTGCTTTCAGGCATATTTGCTCCCTGAAATTCCATTTAGGCCAAACTAAACATCCATGAGAATTTCCATACAGAATTACATTCAACCATCTAGAGTTTCCTGCAAAATGCCCATCCTGAGCACCCACTAAATCACTAACTCCCAGTCTGCAGCTCCACCAATGCCAGCAGCCAGACACCTCATTCCTGTATCCTAAAGGAGCCAGGGCACAGCCACTGTGCTCTCCCCTCCAAGGAAGATGCCTCTAGTTCGGCTGTTCTGTGTCCCCCTCCTCCAGGGACAGTGCCTCCCTATGCCTACGCCTTCATGCCTCTATTCAGGTGGGAATCACCCCCTTCTCCCGGGATGGCATGTGACAGCAGGCTTGGTGGATCAGCTACCCCACAGCCAGTCACAGGGATTGGTTCAGGAATGACATGTGATCCAAGTCTGTCCAATGAGGATCAGCCCTGGCCTCTTTGTTTTTTGTTTTTTTTTTTTCTATCTTGGAAAAGAAAAGTTTCTTTCTACTGAGGTTGCTACACTGGTTTTCATACTCTGGAGTTGCTTAGGGGCACCCTGTGGAAAAGAACCCACCTGAGAGAGAAACCAACCAGTGGAGAGCAGACGGGAGAAAGAGAAGGGCACAGGGGAACCAAGTCCTGCTGACACTATTTGAATTCCTAGATCTATCCATTCCTGAACTCCCTGAATTAAAAACATGGGTCTAGAGCTACCCGAAATCTTCTACTTATTGGCTACGGCACATGGCATGATGGTCTTTTGCTTTTTCCTGCCCATAGCCATTTCTCTTCCTTCTTTTTTTTTTTTTTTAAGATTTTATTTATTTATTTCACAGAGGGAGAGAGATCACAAGGAGGCAGAGAGGCAGGCAGAGAGGGTGGGGGGGGAAGCAGGCTCCCCGCTGAGCAGGGAGCCCGATGCGGGGCTCGATCCCAGGACCCTGAGATCATGACCTGAGCCAAAAGCAGAGGCTTTAACCCACTGAGTCACCCAGGCGACCATTCCTCTTCCTTCTAATAATAGTGTCTGACTTGCTTTGGAGAAACCATTCTTTTCCTTTGGTCCATGCGGTCCTGTGCGGTTTGATCCAATTCCCTGGCCCAGGATTGACCTTGAACCAGGGCAGCGCANACCATTCCTCTTCCTTCTAATAATAGTGTCTGCCTTGCTTTGGAGAAACCATTCTTTTCCTTTGGTCCATACGGTCCTGTGCGGTTTGATCCAATTCCCTGGCCCAGGATTGACCTTGAACCAGGGCAGCGCAGTCAGGGTCACAATGATGAGTCACNAGTCAGGGTCACAATGATGGGTCACAAATGGCACGTGACCACACTGGATCAATAAGAGTCAGCCCTGGGGTTTGGTTGGGTGCTCTGCCTGCTGAATTTGCCGGGCTGGAAACTCAGTCTAGACCTGCTGGTTGCCAAGAACGGAGCATCATGAAAATCAGTCAAAGGCAGAGAACGAGTCTTCCTATGACCCTGAAATACGCGTGTCCTGGCTTTTCAGTGTCAAAAACCAAACTATTTCTTTTCCTTTTTTTTATCTTTTTCTTCCAGTTTTATTAGAATATAATTAATGTCCAACAGTGTATCAGTTTGAGGTTGGCAGCACAATGACCCGACAAACATATAGATTGTGAAATAATCACCGCCACGACCAGGGATCAGGTCCCAGCCATCACTTTATATAGTTACAAGAGGTTTTTTTCCTGTACTGAGAACTTTTAGGATCTACTCTCTCAGCAACTGTCCAATACACAATATACAACTTTCCGATACACAACATACAACTTTCCAATACAGCAACAGACAGCAGTGTTCGCTGCAGTTCCTGTCCCGCCTTACAGCCCCAGCACCGCCTTGACTTCTGACGGAAGACTGTAGCTTTGGACCTTCTTCACCTCATCCCTCCACCGCTCACCTCCGGCCGCTGGCGACCACAAATCTGATCTCTCTTGCTTTGAGTTTGCTTTTTTTAGATGCCACATGGAAGTGAGATCATACAGTATTTGTCTTTCTCTGTCTGACGTATTTCATTTAACATAATGCCCCCAGGGTCCATCCAGGGCCTTCTTGTATTTGTCTGTTTGACCTGGCTTAAGTTTACTTTCTGTCATCTGCAACCAAGAGTCTGGACTTGGTTGACCTTCCGCAACTCCACCCTGACCGCCTCGCAAGTGAACTTGAGTTTCCTAGCTCGCCAACACACCTGGTGCGGAATCCCTCTGGGGGCTGAGTCTCCGCCGTCCTCGTGGGCTGCAGGGACACACACACACACACACACACACACACACACACACGTGCCCAGGAGGCCCTCCCCCTAATCTCCAAAGGAAAGCAAAAGACCCATTTCTGCAGCCTCAACGCAGAGACCGCAACCACGGGCATCAGACTTTGCTTAGGGGCGATCCCCCCCCAAGGCTTCCCGCCGTGGGGAAGAGCGAGCCTCCCTCCCCTAAGCGGTCACCGCGCACACAGCCCCGCCTGGACGGGCTGCCACTCAAACATGGGTCCTTTCAGGCCCTGAATAGGGTTCCTTCATTCACGCTTTTTTAAGGAAGACACACCCTTTTCCTCCTGGCTGTGCCCTTATTTGGATTCAATCCCTGGCCAGCTGCACCGACCCAGAAGCGAACTGCTCCTGTGCCCGGGCCGGCTCCGCGGGAGAGGGACCCCACGATGACAGCCGGCGTCCACCAGCAGAGCCCGAAATGACCAGGTCCCCGGCCCACGTGCGCAGAAGACGGCGGCAGGTCCCGGCGGTGCCGGCCGGTGGCCCCAGAGTCCGTCCCAGCCCCAGGCCCCGGGGAGTCGGCAGAGTCTGTCCTCAGTTTGGACTCTGGAAGGAAGCACCTAAAACAGGCCATCTCTCCCCACAGCCCTGGAGCAGAGGCCTGTCCGCACAAAGCCCGCGTGCCTGCGAGGCCGCAGCCCACGGGCGCCGGGGGGAGGCCTGTGTCACCCTCCGGCCCGGCCCCGGGGTGACTCGGACCTGGGCTCCCCACGCGGCCTGTTCCCAACTCACGTCGTCCACCTCGCCCCCAAAGCCACCAGGCTCCGTCAGGCTTCTCTGGCCTGTTCCCGAAACGAGCCAGGGTCTCCGCCACCTCCAGGGCCTTTGCATGTGCTCCCGCCTGAGCGCTCGTCTCCTGGGGCCTCGTGCGGCCCCACGGCTGCCTGCCCGCCTGCCCCCTCCTCAGGGGGACGCTCGGACACACCGTCCCCTCTTGGCTCCCTCCCTTCCTTCGTCGTGTTTTATCTCGTGGTCCTCCTTGCCCCTTCCCCTCCCTCCGCTCCTTCTCTCCCTCCCATCTTCTCGCCCTTCCTCCCGCCTTCTTATATTTTTCTCCTCATCCTCATTCTCAGAGCCACTAAAAGTACAAAGTCACCTTCACGTCAGTCCACTGAGGAGGGGACAGTCAACTGTCCCCATCTGCCACCCACTTTCCTCTTTTCTGACAAACAAAACCAACCAAGTCCATTTTACTAAAGGAAAGTTCCCTTTGTACAGAAATCGTTGTCCTTTGTCTGGACAGTCACTAACTTCTGTGGACCCAGAGCCTCGGCAGGCCCCGGGCCCTGGGCTCAGGACCTGAGGAAAAGGAGGCCCCCAGAGACCCCCAAAGACCCCCAACGCCTACAACACGCGAAGGACATCGGGATCTAGTCGCATTCATGCCACCCCCCACCCCCAGCCCCACACATCCGGGGACTGTGGCTCCCAGAGGCTCCCTTGGCCTCACCCCAGGAGACAGGAAGATACACGGGGTTGGCCCGGGTGAGGGCGGCAGGAGAGGGGGCACCCAAAGTGAGATGGGGGCAGCGGGGGAGCCCCTTTCAACAGCCCTTGGTTGATTTGGCTCTTACGAAATGGGGAGCGATTATCTGGTGCTCTAACCCCACACATGGGGGGGGGCAGTGACTCTCCCTTGGCCACACTCTCCCCCCCAGACTACACACGCCTCCCTGTCACTGACTCAGAAGAAACCTAAGAAGCTGTGTCCACCTGAGAGCGGCCTTGCCCAGTCCACGGGGCCTTCAACGTGCCGGCCCGAGCCCTCCAGAAGCTGCCAGGAAGCCCGCACGAAGGGCTTAGCTCCCTCCGCGTGTCGCGGCCTGCCCACAATGATGGCAAACTCCATGCTTCCTTTCTTACCTTTTATTTAAAGGAAGCACAGGGAAAGTCGCCCCCAGCCCCATGCAGCCTCCCCTGGTGCAGGCTGGGAGGCTCGGGCGCTCCTTGCACATGGGATGGCGGGACCTGAGCTGTGCATCCTTCGCAGAGGCCACCCGGGGGGCCCCAGGGCTGCGGCCGCCCATCGGCCCCCCGGCCCAGCGCTCACCAGAATGACTCCTGGTGAGCTTCCACCCTCGAGGTTCAGAGATGGGCCACAGGGGGCGACCAGAACTTCCACAGCACCAAAAACTAGCCGCCGTGACCGCCGCCCAGCGAGCTCTGGGAGCAAAAGGCCAGTCAGCAGGGCCCTGAGTCGTGGCAGGGGGCAGGGGCCACGCCGCGTCCACGTCACTTCTCTGCACCCCCACTGACTTGCCTCAATACAGTGAGTTGAATCGTGTCCTCCTCCCCCAAATCAATGTCCCCCTAGGACCTCAGAAAGGTGACCTTACTTGGAAATAGGGTCTTTCCAGGAATAGTTATGTTTAGGATAGAAATAAGATCATCCTGGATTAGGATGGCTCCTAAATCGAATGGGGGCGTCCTTGTAAGAGACAGAAAAGGACACACAGAGATACACAGACAGGGAGGCCATGAGAAGATGGAGACAGAGCCTGGAGAGATGTGGCCACCAGCCAGGGGAGGGACAGGGAAGTCTCTCCCTCAGAGTCTCCAGAACACTGCCCCTACCCTGACTGCAGACTTCTGACCTCCAGCCCTGCGAGAGAATAAATTCCTGTTGCTTTAAGCCACCCAGTTAGTGATAACTTTTTATGGCAGCCTGGAAACAAATGCCATGGGGGAGCAAAAGAACATTATATTTCTCTGGGGGGGAAATGAACTTTTGGGGGGGTGGATGACAGTCAGCAAAGTTAGAGCTAGAAACAGTCCACTGATTTGGCATCATCACTATCCTCTTCCTCATCTTCATCACCACTGCCACCACCATCACCATCATCCCCTATTACTACCACTATCGCCATCACCACCATCGTCGTCATCATCGCCATCGTCACTATCATCTCCATCACCATCACCACCACCATCATTACCATCACCATCATCCCCTGTCACTATCATTATCGCCATTACCACCATCATCATCACCATCATTACCACCATCTCCATCACTACCACCAATAACAACACCATCAACACCACCATCTCTGTCACCATCACCATCATCACTATCAGCACCATCACCATCAGCATCACCATCATCATCACCACCATCATCTCCACCACCACCACTATCACCACCACCATCACCTTCATCATCACCACCATTTCCATCACCATCACCACCACCATCACCACTATTACCATCACCATCATCATCCCCACATCACCATCACTATCACCGTCACCACCATCACCATCGTCATCAGTGTCATCATCATCACCATCACCCTCACCACCATCACCACAGGAATCATCCAGTGAGCACAGACTACCTGCTGTACGCTAGGCACTAGACACCCTTTCTCCCATCTTCCCAACAATGCTACAAGGTAGCTTTAATTACTTCCATTTTCCAGACTAGGAAACAAAGACTTGAGAGATTAAGTAAGGAACTCGCCCTAGAGTTCTGAGCTCAGACAGCCAAATCCTCTCTCCCCATGGTTACTAGCTGTGTGACCTCCAGCAAACTCCTTACCTGGCTGATCCTTGAATAGTCTGCACAGGTGCCCCATTCACAGAGTTCTCATGCGGATGAGCAAGATGATGAACACAAAGCGCGCAGCCCTGGGTAAATGCAGTTTGCCGTTGTCATGCTCTTGCCCCAACAGCTGCCGGAGGAGGAAGCGGGGTACAGACAGATCTCCCTGAGCGGTTGAAAGCGAAGGTGTCTGGCACATAGTCAGGCTGTGGGAGCTGGCACAAGAGTAGAACCATTGATGAAACCATAAAAACCTCAGCAAGCCTGCCACACACCCCATTGAAAAATGTAAGTCAGCACGGATCCAGCCCTTTCCACAGGGGACTTCAAGCTGCAGCCTGCCTATTCCTGTATGGGATCTGGTCTCATTAACCTGATCCAATGCACAGAAAGGGACAGTGGCCAAACCCCAACCCTACCCCCAATAAGGGCCACATGAAGCTTTCTCTGGAACCTGTATGTAGACTTAGACAAAATTAGTTCTGCAGTTTTACCTAAACAGGGAACGCAGCAGTTAGGCAAGCAGATAGAAAGTCAGGGGGCAGGAGAAGCGCAGTGAACAGTGAAAGTCTCCCAGCCTTGGAAGATCAGCAACAGAGAAGTGGGGAGGGAGGCCCATTTGTCCTATTTCTAATAAGTTGCAATTTCTTGAGCTCCTTCTGTGTATCTGGGCTCTGGGCTAGAGCAGGAACTAGCTGGCACTTGCATGGCTCAGTTGGTTAAGAGTCTGCCGTCTCAGCTCAGGTCATGATCCCAGGGTCCTGAGATTGAGCCCCACATCAGGCTCCTGGCTCAGCGGGGAGTCTGCTTCTCCCTCTGCCTCTGCCACTCCCCCCTCTCATGCTCTCTCTCTTGCTCTCTCACTCTCTCTGTCAAATAAAGAAATAAAATCTTTAAAAATTAAAAAAGAAAATAAAGGAGGAACTGGCACACTTTTTCTGTAAAGTAAACATTGTAGGCTCTGCAAGTCATATGGTCCCAGTTCTGCCATAGTGAGCAGACAGCCTGCAGTGCTGTAGGCAAGATGTAAATGGATGCATGTGGCTGTGCTCCAGTGACACTTTAGCTACAAAAGCAGGTGTCAGGTAGATCTGTCACAAAGGCCATAGTCTGCCAATGCCTGGACTAAGTGGCTTAGGTACAGTATATCATTCAAACGCCTCCCCAACATCTGCCCCAACCTGCTTACCTCACCAACCCCTACCTCCGTCTGCCCCCAACAAGCCTATTTGTTCACTGCTGTCAACCCAGCACCCAGAAAAAAAACATACGCTCAGTAAAGATTGATTGAATGAATCATTTCATCCTCAACTTGCAGATTTAAAAAAAAAAAAGCCTAAGGTGTAGTAAGAGGTGGTAACTTGCCTAATGTCATAAAGTTAGAAAAAGAAAGACCTAGTTCTTCAGAGTATTGGCTCAGGGAATTTGCCGTCATAAACCCTGGGCTGCGAAGGCAAAAGCTTACAGAGGCCAGGCAGGTACTGGGAATGATGAGTAAATGAAGGAGGCCAGGGGCAGGGCGATAGGGAGTGACGAAGACTGCGGCCAACCAGAGCATTACATCCTGCCTGAAGGTGGCGCTGCTCATCGGCTCCAGGAAATCGTGGCCTCATATAACTCTGGGGCCAAGGCGGCCAGGTCTTTTGGTTTTCCTAGAGAAGCCGGAAATCCATGCTTTCATATGAAATATTCCAATTCTTAAATGTTGGCAAGCATCTGATTTTCTTCTTCTTCTTCTTCTTTTTTTTTTTTTTTGTAAACTCTGGGCTGGCCAAAGAAAACATGCCGTTGCTTTGTGGCCTCTGGCTTAAAACTATTAAATACTTGAAAAGTCTCGTCCATGAAAATTTCTTCTTCGGTGCACCAGTCCGTAAAGCTACCCAGCCAGCCTTCGGATTGCCAGATGCACAGAATTAGAAGCTGGCAACAAGAGTGGGCCACTAGCTCCGGAACATTCTTCCACCCTAATCTCTTCGCGTGGAGAGAAATCAGAACCAAGTCATGTTCTGGTCATGGAAACAAGCTGCTCTTTCTAATTCTGAACATTCTCTGCAGAAGGCAGACAGGGTCCCTAAGGATGTGGAAACCTACACAATTCTGTCTCCACATGAAGATCAAGGCCCACACCTACCTGGGGGCTAACTCCACAAGAAGATACAGGGTACCTTCCCATTTCTCCAAGTGAGAATGCCTTCTCCGGGGGGATGAACATCTGCGGTTTATTTACTCCCAATACCCCCCTCTGGCAAGTGACTCCGTCCTACCTTTGGGGGGCTGCCTCTCCCCCCATATGGTTCTGGTCGGGGCCTCAGACCTACATTTATTTCCCTACCACCCCGTTAGGCCTGGCCAATCACAGTAGCCCATCTCCGTGGCCATCCTGATTGGCCGAGGCATATGCACATGAATCAGGCTGGACCAATCCGAGTCCTGCCCTGGGACTTTAAAGGCAGACCCTGAGAAATCCAAGCTGTCTGGCGCCTCTGTGCTTGCCTTGGGCAGGTTGTTTCGAGCACAAACCTGGCTGCGTCCGTGTCCAGCTCCTCTCCACCTTTGCTCAGCTGCATGAAGGAGCCCTTCTGTGGAAGATCAGCGAGAGGCCGGATGGAAAGAAAGAACAGAGCCAGAAAAGAAGGGTGTTCTGATGACAACACATAAATCCATGACTCCACCCCTGTGCTTCCCACTTCTGTGAGCCAAACAGTGACTTTTCTGGCTTTAAGCAGTTTTGATTGGGGTTTATCCCTGAAACGAAAACACTGCCCTGTAACCGGCCCCAATGGTGTCAGTGATAGCCTCTCTGTGGCCGGCTGCTCAGAGGGAATTCAAGACCAAGATCAGCTCCCTCCAGAAATCAGTCTTACAGGGAGAATTAAAGAGAGATGGCCAATTGGCTGGGACCCACGTCAGGGTTTTAAGAATACCAGTACTCCATAAACGTGTCTGCCAAAAGATTCCTAATTGCAGAGAAAAAAAGCAAAAAAGTTATCAGACGGTCTGGATGATTTGGCTAAAACAAGCTTGACATTTTTTCAAAATCCCGTGTTTTAATTTAAAAATCGATGACGAAGTCTGGCATTCTACTCCACGATACTTGTGTTAATTTGTCTTAAAAGGGCTCCTGGGGCGCCGGGCTGGCTCAGTCGGAGGAGCGTGCGATTCTTGATTTCAGGGTCATGAGTTTGAGTCTCACATGGGGTCCAGAGATAACTTAAATAAAAAACTTAAAAAAAATTTTTTTTAGAAAGGGGTTTCTGACTATGAAAGACATGTCTTGTTTAAGCTGTGACTGCGTGTAGCTCATGACACATCACAGTCTGCCCCAGACATGACCACCTTGGCAAGCAGAAGGAGAGTTCTACTGGCCTTCAAGCCAAGAAGCAACACCACAGGGAAGCATAAGGTTCATCCTCTAGAGCATTTCATCTGGCCTACTCTTGCAGACCCTAAATCCACACCATTCACTGGCATCCACTCCGATCGAGACAGTCTGGGGACAATCGACTCATCTTTGAAGGAAAATCTCGGCATGCCCACCTCGGCTACTCCGCCAGGGATGCCAGCAGCATCTGGGGCTACTCCCTGGCCCCACCTCTAATCCAGCTGTGCCTCCAACAGCCTGTGTGGTCCAGCTTGTGAAGGAAAATATGTCCTTCTCTCTTCTCCCCTTCAGTCGCATGTGTGAACACAAAATTCCAGCAAAATGGCACGTGTCATCCACGTGCATCAGTACTATTTCACCAGGGCACCTGGGTGGCTCAGTGGGTTACAGCCTCTGATTTTGGCTCAGGTCATGATCTCAGGGTCCTGGGATCGAGCCCCACATCTGGCTCCCTGCTCAGCAGGAGCCTGCTTCCTCCTCTCTCTCTCTGCCTGCCACTCTGCCTACTTGTAATCTCTCTCTGTCAAATAAATAAATAAAATCTTTTAAAAATATATTATTTCACCAACTCCGCCTGAGGACCTGTTCTTATCGGTACCCAGTGAGATCCCAGGCTCTGAAGTCGACAGTAAGCTTTTGGGGAGATGCACAGTGGAGACAGGGCTGGTGTTTGATGCTGTGAGTTCCACAGAGAACGAAGAAGCCCTTGCATCCCCTTTGCTGAACATTGTATGTATTTGACATGCCAGATCTGGACATGAAAGGTGTCTACGTGGAGGCAAGGGGAAGAGGCTTCCGTTCCAGACCCACCAGAGTGCTTAGCACGTGGACCTGTTCAGGATATTTCCCATCTGCCAAGAAACATAGGAGTGATTCCTCACTGTCCACTTGATTTATTCAACAAAGTTAGTGAAAATGTACCAAGCACCTATGAGATGCTCCGCCCTGTTGCAGAAACTAGGGATGCAGCAGAGAATAGGACTGAGTCCCTGCTCAGGAAGAATACTTTCTTGTGCTACAATAACACTGTACAGCTCATAATAATATAACAGCATGTGTGTAGGACTCATCGTGCACCTAGCTAGATTCTAAGTTCTCATTCACTTAATCTTCATAATACTTTGTGTACTATCATCTTCATTTTGTAGCTGAAAAAAAAAAAACGGAGGCTCAGAGAAGTCAAGTAACTTGTTGAAGGTCACAGAGCTGGAAAGGGGCAGAGCCAGGTAACTGAACTTAAAAAGTCTGGCCCGGGTATTGATCATCCATACCACCACAGCTCCACTAATTATCATTGCTATGCTAATCATTTAAATTTTACAAACTGGGCATCTGGGTGGCTCAGTGGGTTAAGCCTCTGCCTTCGGCTCAGGTCATGATCTCAGGGTCCTGGGATCGAGGCCCGCATCGGGCTCTCTGCTCAGCGGGGAGCCTGCTTCCTCCTCTCTCTCTCTGCCCGCCCCTCTGCCTACTTGTGATCTCTCTCTCTCTCTCTCTCTCAACTAAATAAAATCTTTAAAAATAAATAAATAAATTTTACAAACTGTTGCCATATCCCAGGCACTGTCCTAAGCCCCTGCATATACTCGAGTATGGACTGAGCATTTACGATTTACCAGGCACAATAATTCTATAAGAAAGGTTTACTTCCTTTTTTTATGCAAGTAAACTGAGGCTGACAGAGGATAAAGGGCTTGCTCAAATTCTCAGTGCTGGTTTGAGGCAAAAGTAAGACTGAAACCCATGTTTTCATGACCCATGCACTTGGCTGTTTAAACATGCACTCTACTGCCTCCCCAGGATATAATTTTGGTTATTTGGAATGTTTCAACAGACCCGATGAATATTTAAACAAATCATCCATATTAAATGTTGGGTTGTAGCCCCTCAATTATTACGTTTCTCTGCTCTCCCATCCCGGAAACTGGTGTTTTCTTATTTGCTTGCCTGGAGGGCCACTAAAATGAAGATCAACATAGGCTCAGAGAGCAAATATCAATTTTCACTTTTGAAAAATAACCTGACACTGCCTCCAGGATAAGGCGGTGCCTTTTGCTCTGAACTGGAAAGAGGAAGAGAAAGCAAGAAGAAAGCGTTTTCTAAGGGACGCTCACACTCTCTCAGCAAAGCAAACTGGGCTTCCCTCCCAGCATTCTGAGCCTCGCAGCTGGGCCGGGTTCCCTCCCTGGCTGGGGGCCTCACAGGTTGCTAAACCTGAGGGGGAAGGTAGCTGGTAAGCAAACCCTAGAGTTCCCAGGGAGGGCAGGGAGGGAAGTGGGGGTACCTTCCTTACCTGAAAGTCCCTTTCCACACCAAGGGCAGTGTGACACTGGCAGCCCCACGCACGGCAGGCCTTCCTTCCCACCCCCTTCCCCCCCTTTCGCTGGCCAGCTTTTGCTCATCCTCCAAATCTTCACACGTGCCGCTCCCTCTGCCTGCAGCGCTCTTTCCTCAATTTGTCCCATGGCTGGTTCTTTTCCATCAGTCAGAGCTCCACGTAAGGGGACCTTGCTCAGAGAGGAGCACCCCCTTGGAGCACCTCCTCAAAGAGCCCTTCCCTATTCCCACCTGAAGCCGTCCCTCTCTGCCACCTAACGCTTCTTTCCTGTCTTGTTGGCACTTACCCGGAGTGCGATGATTTTGCTCTTTCTAGTCTCCCCACTGAGTCAGCGTGACAGGAGCTCTCGGTGCTCTCCAAGTCCAGGGAACTTGCCCATTGGAAAGGTTCCTTGTGCTCTGCTTCCCTCGCATCTGAAAAAAAAACCCAAGAAGGCAGGTGATTCCAGGCTGGCTTGGAGCCCACTCACTTTGTGCAACAACCCAGGGAGGAGGAAATTAAAAAGAATAATTCCCCTCTCCAGCCAGCTTGAAATAGGCCTGCGTGGACCAAGCCCAAACCCGATAGAATCTGGAAAAACCAGGAAGGGAGTCTCTGTCTGCCACAGAAACCTCACTCTGAAAATTTTGTCAAACCCCAGACCTGAGGAGAGGCAGTGAAAGACAGTCGTTGGGAAGCTTTGGAGAAGTAGGTACAGGCTTGAGGGCCAGCGCCAGGCCTTGCGAACGGTGTGCCCTGGGGCAAGGTGCCCGCATCCGGGTGCCTCCTTCTGTAAAAGCTTTGGGAGTATGTGCCCACATAGCAAGCTCTCAATAAATTGGGGTATTGACACCAACGTTTAGAATCTCTGTCTCAAAAGCTTTGAGAGATCACTTCCCTGGAAAACTCTGCTCCCATTCTCCCTTTGGCGCTGCTTTTACGTGAAACTTCATTCTGATGCATCTCCTATAACACTCCAAGTATGCTTTGCTAAGAGCTGTTTGAAATACAATTTCCTACTGGAGTTGGGACTTGGGTTTGTTTGGGGTTCTTTTATTTTTTATTTTTAGTTTTTTAGTTTTTCCCCCTTCTTTTTTTCTTTTTAAAAATAAGTCCTGGGCGCCTGGGTGGCTCAGTGGGTTAAGCCTCTGCCTTCGGCTCAGGTCATGATCTCAGGGTCCTGGGATCGAGGCCCGCATCCGGCTCTCTGCTCGGCAGGGAGCCTGCTTCCTCTTCTCTCTTCTCTCTCTGCCTGCCTCTCTGCCTACTTGTAATCCCTCTCTCTCTGTGTCAAATAAATAAATAAAATGTTTAAAAAAAATAAAATAAAAAATAAAAATAAGTCCTTTTCTGTTTGTTTCTCTTTCTTTCTTTCTTTTTTAAGATTTTATCTATTTATTTGACACAGAGAGAGATAGATTACAAGCAGGCAGACAGGCAGGCAGAGAGAGAGGAGGAAGCAGGCTCCCTGCTGAGCAGAGAGCCCGATGAGGGACTCGATCCCAGGACCCTGAGATCATGACCTGAGCCAAAGACAGAGGCTGTAACCCACTGAGCCACCCAGGCGCCCATCTTTCTTTCTTTTTTTTAAGATTTCATTTATTTATTTGAGAGAGATCGAGAGAGCACAGAGGGAGAGGGAGAAGTAGACTCCCCACCGAGCAGGGAGCCTGATTCGGGGCTCCATCCCAGGACTCCGGGATCGTGACCTGAGCTAAAGGCAGACACTCAACCTACTGAGCCACCCAGGTGCCCCTGTTTTTCTTTCAATCCTTTCGTTTCCTTAGAAGAGGGAGTCCATGGGCGCCTGGGTGGCTCAGTGGGTTAATGCCTCTGCTTTCGGCTCAGGTCATGATCTCAGGGTCCTGGGATCGAGGCCCGCATTGGGCTCCCTGCTCAGCGGGGAGCCTGCTTCCCCCTCTCTCTCTCTCCCTGCCTCTCTGCCTCCTTGTGATCTCTCTCCCTCTGTGAAATAAATTAAAAAAAAAAAAAGAAGAAGAGGGAGTCCATGTTTTGCCAAGGAGAAAACAAACAAGCAAACACGTCTGGCTTCCACGCTGTAGCAGTTAGGGCTGTCCCCGAGCCCAGGAGACAGGTGTGGGCTGGGGATGTGACGTGTCTCCGGCAAGACGACGCGGGCTGGGCGGCCGATGACGCAGGTCAAGGCACAGGTGCAGCTCAGACCCCAGGCCAAGCCCAGCGGGGAAGCCGAGATGGCCCCGGGTCTACGTGCTCCTCTGCTAAGGACCCCACTGGCCCGCAGGGGGAGGTGGGACAGCCCGCCTGTTGCCAGCCCGCCCTGGAGTCGGCACACCCCCGGCTGGGGCTCGCAGCAACTTCGCAGCTCTGCTCCCTACCTGCAGCCGCCTCCACCTGCTTAAGCCCGTCGGGGTGCTTCCTCCCTGCCGTCCACCGTGATTGGTTCAGGTCGCTCAGGCCTGAGCCAATCAGCACGTGGCATTCCTCTGGCTACAGGTATTGGTCAGGAGTGTCCAATCAGCATCGAGCTCCGGCTTTCATTTCCAGAGCGCAGAGACTTCTTTCTCCCCTTCTCCCCCTCCTTCTGAAGACGATATACTTGAATAAGAATTAAATTTATTCTTTAATAAGAATAAAAAAGGGGAGGCCTAGGTGGCTCAGTTGGTTAAGCGGCTGGCTTCCGCTCAGGTCATGATCCCAGGGTCCTGGGATGGAGTCCTGCATCAGGCTCCTTGCTCAGCCCGGAGCCTGCTTCTCTCTCTGCCTCTGCCTGCCTCTCTGCCAGTTTGTGCTCTCTCCCTCTCTCTCTGACAATTAAATAAATAAAATCTTAAAAAAAAAAGAATTAAAAAAAGGTAGGTTTCAGACCCAAGTCCATTAGTCCCAAACCTACGTATCCATACCTACAAAACCACCATCATAATTACACTCGCATATATGCTTTGCGCCCCCAACACAAAGACACCTCGACTTTATAGCAGTGATTGTATTAACTTGGTAAGATAATGGGTGCTTGGTGTGTGTTTTTCTGTTTTTCTGCAGTTTCAAAGAAACTGCGTAGTAACAAAGCCAAAAACCACAGTTGAAAGCAATGGGAAAATTTCCAAATGTCTCTTGAAAATGCCCAGGGGAGGAATATTACCAGAGCGATGAGCAAAATTATCAGACATGCTTCTCAATATTGACCCCTTTGGGGATGTTCCTGGACCTATTAAGAAAGAGAATCCTTCTTTCCCTTGAGGTTGCAATAAACCTCTATGAGCTGCCGAGGGCCACCTCACAGAGAGTCCAAAAAAACAAAAAGAAAGAGAAAACTCGAGAAAGTGAGGGGGAAAAGAGAGCAAAGAAGGCAGAGAGAGAGAGAAACCTGGTGACGTCACACAGGCCCGTGGAACCAGGTTCGCCCACCTCCTGGACTTTCTAGTTTATGAGAGACACCAACACATTGCCATTTTTGTGGAAGCTAGTTTGAGCTGGGTTTCAGTTAAGCATCAAGAAAAAGGAGACTCACCCAGTGGGCACATCAGGATTTTCCTTAGCCCGTTGTGATATAAAAAGAAGTCATGAATTTTCATGTGTTTATATGCAGGGTTTTTTTTTTTTTCAAAGTCACACATAAAATGTGACTTAACCAGTTTTATAACAAAAATACTTTTTTATTTTTTTAGGTGAAACTCTTCCCCCTTTTTGGAACAGTTGGCTCTGAGCTCTTTCCTGGAAGCCCGAGGCTCGAGCAGTTCGGAAACCAGCCCTCTGATGCAGGACCTTTCCCCCAAGTTCCACATCCCAGGGTCTCTCCGGCCTCGGTGTCCGCACCTGCAACAGACAGCCTGGGCCTGAGAGCGATGGCGCAACTGGAGGCTTGGGAAACCTCCTGAATCCAAATTAATTAAGGTGTGGAGCGCGCGGCAGATGAAAGGAGCTTGTAGACCTCGTCAACGATCCTAATAAAGAATTTCCCCTTCAATTACAGGATAATCTGCTTCTCACGGCCTTTGCAGCCATAACCAAGCAGTTTCCTGGGCCGCTTTCCATGTGGCTGGACCAGTCTTTCTGGAACCCCTGCATTTTTTTTCTCTAAGAGACTCCAGGGAAGGCAGTGGGGATGAAAAGAAAGGACAGTGGGTACATTCTAGAAATGGCTATTTTATGGGATTTGCCAGGCTGCTGGAAACAGAAGGAAACACAGAGAAGAAACGATGTGAATCACTACGACTGGTAGGTTCCTGCAGGTCTTGCTGGGGAAGGATTTCCTCGTGTCTCTGCTGTCTCTTGCCCCTTTCCCGACATTCTTACGCAACACCACACCCTGGCCATTTGTCACTTCTGGGTGACACCAAGATCTTCCTCCTCGTGGCCTCCATCCTGTTCTTTTCTGCCTAAAATGCTTCCCACGCCCCCACACCCCCACCACCCCGCCGCCCAAAACTGACTGCCCAGGCTGACTCTTATTTAAGATTTCAGCCAACCAGTTGAAGTCTTCAGCCACTCCCTGGCCTGCCCAACATAGATTCAGCTTCCCCAGCCTGGACCTTCACAGTGCTCAGGCTTCTTCATAGCGCAAAGCACAAGTGTGATGAATTTCACTTATCTCTGTCCCCGACCAATCACAAGCTCCATGGGGACAGCTTGCTGCTGCCTCCCCAAGGCTTGGCACGTGGCAAATGACATGTAACTACTTGAAAAGTAGATCTTTAAAGGAATTCATTAAGTATCTAGTGCAGGTCAGCAAAGTTTTTCTTAGAGGGCCAGACAGTACATATTTTAGGTTTGACTGGCCAAGAGGCAACATGGAGGCTATTATGGATGGTTCTTAGAGAACTATTTTATTTATTTTTTAATTTAATTTAATTTAATTTAATTTAATTTTATTTTATTTTTAGAAAGAGAGCATGAGCAAGCAGGGGAAGAGGAGGGGAGGGGGAAGGGACAGAGGGAGAGGGAGAGAGAGAGAACCTCAAGCAGACTCCACACTCAGTCCAGAGCCTGATGACTCAGGGCTCCATCTCATGACCCTGAGATCATGATCTGAGCCAAAATCAAGAGTTGGACACTTGACAGACTGAGCCACTTAGGTGCCCCCTTATAGACCATTTTAAATGTAACTGTTGAAAAATGTGAAAGCTATTCTTAGCTCATGGACTGGAAGCAAACAGGCAGCTGGCCAGATTGGCCAGTGGGATGCAGTTTGCTGACTTTTGACTAAGAATATGCCAGGCCACCTGCAGGATTAGGGCTGTGGCAGAGACTGCTGTTTGTTCCTTAGGGTCAGCCTTCTCCTCTTCTGCAGGAATTGAACCCTGCACTTCACATAAGCAGATGGTCTCTTGGAATAAAGGCTCCATTTATCAGACTCCTTCACAGCTAGGCATGGCCAGGTGATTAAGTCTACTCGATGAGATGCCGATGGAACATCATGTGAAAGCTTCCGGGAATCTTCCCCAACAGGTAGCTAGCACATAGCCTCTCCCTAATTTGTTCTTTGTTTCTCTTTCCTGGTCATTGGAATGCAGATGTAATGGCAGGAGCACCAGTAGCCATTTTGATACATGAGTTTTCCTCGATAGCAAAAGCCTTTTGTAGCGGGACAAACACACAGACAGGCTGACTCCATGGAGTGGAGTGCTGGCCACACTAGACCTGGGCCCCCTTCCTGCTGACCTATTAAGTGTGACATTAAAATAAACACTTATCTTATTCAAAGCTTTGTGATTTGAGGGCTTTACCATCCTCGCAGCTCATTCTAATCCTAATAATACAAGAGAGAGGGGAAAAGGAAACCAAAGTGGGCAGGAAACATCCCCTTCTCCATTCATGGCCTAATTCAGAGAAGACAAATATCTAGCTCTAACCCAGTGGACTGAACTGTCATAAGTGCCCAGTACAGGTTATTGGGTTAGGTCTCGTGGAGTCAGAACCACTTCTCAGAGGTAGGAGTCAGGCAGGAAGTTCCCTATGTGTCAGACAATTTCATGCAAATGTCGTAAACCAGGGGGCTCACGTGCCAGATATGGCCTGCCAATTTGCCTCCTGGGGGGGAACCAAACATTGGTTTCCCCCAACTTTTTATTTTGAAAAGCTGCCCTCCAAAACACACACACACAAAACCAAACAACAATGAACAATGAACATGCAAATACCCTCCCTTGGATTCACCGCAATACTCAACGTGGCTTTCTCTCTCCATATACATATGACTGATGCGTGTGTATTTACAGTTTGTGGCTGAAGGACATCCTCTTGGATGAACCACAATACCTTTGCACACTATTTAATATGAAGTATTATACGTATAACATGTACTAGCTTGATAATAGCACATTATCATACTATGATGGCACCAACGTAATAGGACAGGGGGCATTACCTACCACATAGCCTGGGGCCCCTGTGCCCAGCATCCCAGTCATGTCCTCACGCTTCACTGTCAGAGCTCTGAAGTCCCCTTCCATCTAGGACTCTTCTACCATCATTTTTGCTTTTTGTCTTGGATGACATGGACACTTTTCAAGAGTTCCAGTTAGTTTTTTCATAGAGCCTCTTAATCTGGGTTCACATTTTTTAAAATATGAATTGCTGTCAACCTTTAAAAGTCTGATGTTTATCTTAAACTCTAGAGATTTGCTGTCATGAGAAATGGAGAGGAGTGTGGCCCCTTGAGACAGAGTCTGGACTGCCCTGAGAACTCTAGCTGCCCCCACTTCCCATTTGTCTTTCCCCTGCTCCTCCGTACCCACATCTGGTCATCCAGACTCGAGGAAGGGGACGGTGCTAATGGCTTCTAGGAGGTAAAGGCCAGGGATGATGCTAAACATCCTTGAGAACATAGGACAGCCCCACAGTGACCTGACATCCACGGCAAGGAGCAGCGGGATCAAGATGTCAGTGATCCAAGACTGAGATGCTCCGGTTACAATAAGAAAGCACACAAGCAGGTGCCTGGGTGGCTCAGGGGGTTAAGCCTCCGCCTTCGGCTCAGGTCATGATCTCAGGGTCCTGGGATCGAGCCCCTCATCGGGCTTCCTGCTTGGAGGGGAGTCTGCTTCCCCCTCTCTCTCTGCCTGCCTCTCTGCCTACTTGTGATCTCTCTCTCTCTCTCTGTGTCAAATAAATAAATAAAATCTTAAAAAAAAAAAAAAGAAAGAAAGAAAGAAAGCACACAAGCAATGAAGCCATTTCCCTTTGGAAGTCCCACAGCGGCTGTTCCCTGGGCATACCTTGCCCTTCTGAGCCCATGTCACCTTTGAGACATTATAAGCTGAAAGCCATGTTCCTTTTACCAAGGAGGAAAGAGAAGCACAGAGTTCTATGCCTTGTCCCAAGCCGCGCCATCATGTCTCCACCCCCATTTGGACCCTCAGGAAGTTCCCCTGCAAAAGGACTCCCTGCCGTGATGGACTCAGTTTCCTCTCCTGCCTCCATGAGGGTGTAGCCTTCGTACAGACCCAGCTCCCAGCGGCACCCCCGTCCCCTCGAAGGGGCTCTCTGGTGTCCTCCTTCCCTTGTAAAGAACTAGCATTGAAGTAGCCTCGCAGGTCAGGCATTGACTCCGCCCTGCCTCCCCACAAAGATTCCCCTGCTGGGTCCCTACATCCTCCTCACCAGCCAAAAGACCAGGGGTGCTGCTAGGGACCCCTACCCCCAGCTTGTTTGGGGGTTAACTTGCTTAAAAATTGGAAGTGTCTCTCAACTTGGTTGTTATTAAATCTATGTGATTGTTTTTCCTTCACTCCATTGTTCACAAACACCAGGACCAAGCTGTTGGCTTAAAAACTGAAACATTGAGAAGAATCGCCAAGAGATCCCGTTCACACCATCCCCAGCCCTACCCCAGCTCCCCCTCTCGATCCATCTTCTAACACACCATCGTGGCTCTTAGCAAAGAATTCTCCAGGCTGGATTTCTTCTAAGCGATACCCTCACCCCCACGTACCCAGGACAGGCAGCAAAGAGTTTCCCCAAAAGTACTGGGGGCTTTCCCAAGTGACCTGGTGGACGGAACTTTCTCTGTGCATCATTCTCTTGGCGCAATTGCCAATTCCAAGTGTGTTGTTTGTGCAAAGCCCACCTGATTGGCAGCAGTAAACAAGCGCTGCCCCGGGAGGTTTAGGAACAATAAGAGGAGGGAAGACAGGATGAGCCCCGAGTGTCTCTGGGCTCAATGTGGAAATAATCATTTCTAACAAAAACAACAAATTAAAAATTTAAAGGAGCTTCCTGCTGCATGATTTCAGATCTGGTTTGACTGGAATTACATCAAAAGGCATAAAATATAAACATTTCACAGTGTCTCTCCCCATCTCCGTCCCACCCACCCTCACCAGACACGCGTGCACACACACGCACACACACAGACACAAATGGATCAAATGTCAAAACGGAAAGACAAGTTCAGAGTCCCATGGAGTGATGGTGAAACAGTCCGGATGGGCTGGCATCGGTGGGCAGGGGACTTGTCCCCAAGGGGGCAGCTCTTCCACCCTCCATTCTTCCCATCTCCTGTCCTGTCCTTAGAGCCCCCACCCCCATCCCCACTCCACTCGTGAGCCCCCAGGAACAAGGTAGCAGGAGACAAGGGCAAGCTTGTGTGCTGAGCACCCGTCTGTCCTGGGGCCCCGGGCCAAACACGCCGTACATGGGATCCTCTTCATCCTTCCCAACAAATCCAACTACTGGCAGTCCACCAAGGAGGCATCGGGGTCAACAGGTCAAGAACACTCGGTTAATAAATGGTGGCATGGGATTGGAACCCAAACCCTCCCGACCCCAGGCTTAGCCCCTGTTCCTCAAGGCCACACTGCAGGGTGCGCTGATGGGACAGTTTTAGAGTTTCCCCCTCACTCAGCATCAGAGCAGTGGTGGGATACCGGGGAGGAGGCCAGAGGTGGGCTGGGAGGCAGGCCCCTTCCTTGCCTTGTCCTGGCCCTTATGTGTGCGTGTGTGAGGGGGGTAGGGGGTGTGTTCACCACCACCCCTGACCCCACTAACCACCATTACAGACCAGGGACACAACGTAAAATAGACCCCCTCCTGAGGCCCATGGCAGGCATCCATCATGTATTCTTGGCATCGTGAATAACAGGTGTAATTGTGTGCTCCCGTCCCAGGCTGAGCACACGGCCCAGTCACCTCGCTGTATCTCCACACCACCCCCCTACCCCAGGAGGTTGGAGCTTAGGGAATCCCCCACTTGACTGCTGGAGAAACCAAAGCTCAGAGTGGCTGAGGACTCGCCGAGCGCACAGAGCCAGGAAGTACCCAAACCAGGTGGTGAGGTCATGTGGGCTCCTGTGCTTGGGGCTCGGGGCTGCGGCTGCAGGCAGGGCTGCCCCCAGGAACTCACCGCTCCGTGGGGGGGACAACAGCCAAGGAGGCCGCAGCGATGGCGCGGGGGACATGAGTCCCCAAACTGTTGAATGATTCTTGGGAAATGTTCCAAACAGAAAAAAAAGCAAAATGTATTTCCCCTCATTTTACACAGGGGTTGTCTTCCTCGAAAACTCCGTAGGTACCCAACCTATGAGAAAAATACTCGATGTTGCAAAGGTACATGGAATCAGGTTCTATGGGAAACTCGGTATGTGTCTACAGGAATGGCTGGGGTGGGGGTGGGGGAACATTCACGTCACTGGAGCAGAGAACGGCTCTCGCTGGACCCGTAGCGGGTGAGTGCCCCCCGCCCCCAGCCTCTGTGACCAGCCGTTTCCAGCGCTCCCCGAGGTAGAGTCACTGCCCTGGAACCGGGCTGTCGAGGGTCCCTGGGGAGCTGAGAAACAAGGAGCCTGTGTGCCAGGCTCACACGTGTACGCAGAGGCCTGCTGACCATCTGGGTGTGAAAACGATCCTTCTGGATTCTGGGAGCAGTTTGGTTCTTGCTCTGATGGGCAAGCTTAACACTCCCGTCCCCGGTGAGATGCCGGGACCTCAGACGGTGAGTGAAGGGCCGGTCATCCCATCTCATCGCCCAGCTTTCCCGGTTTAAACAAGTGACCCTGGTCCCCGGGATCCCAAATCACCGGGAGGGGGTGTATCCTGTAGGAGGGAAACGCACAGACCCGATTGTCAGAACGGTTCGATCCAGTTCTCGCTTTTAAGAGCTTTATGCAGAGCTGACTTTCAGAATAAAGAGAGGAACTAAACCTTTTTCCAATCCAGCTGGGAGGGTCACACATGCAGATGCGGGGTGGGGTCAAGGCGCCAGTAGCGTCAACAGCCCCTGGTCCTGGGGAGGTTACTCTGTCCCTCATTTGGTGATGTTGTGGGGCGCCTCTTTGGTACCAGGTGAGGGATCTGGAGGCCACGGGAAGCCCCATAAAAGCTTTAGAAAGCTCATCCATGCTCAGGGACAGTTGTCCGGTGGGAGCCAAAGAAGGTGTGGTGAGATCCGTAATGCGGCAGGGACAGGGGCCAACCAGGTTCAGTGTCAGGACCGGAATGAAAGGCGAGAACGGAGACTCCAGGCTGAGACCGACTGTCTTATTCCCTGCCAGCGTCTCCCCCACACACCTGCGCTGATCCTCCCCCTCCCCGCTACTGCGTTTGCACACTACCAAGAACACACTGGAACCCTGCTCCGCAAAGCCTGGCCATCTACCTGCAACAGGCCAGCCCTGGCAGCTGGTCCGAGATGCGGAACCCCAGTCATCGCCCTAGACCCGCTGGACGGGACCCTTGAGATGAACCGCGCTCCCCACCGTGGACGCTCCCTTACAGCCGAGGAGCACCCTTAGGGGCACATCCCTCGGAATCCAAGGTCTGAGCACCTGTTATCTCCGAGGCACGGAGCACCTGGGTGAAAAAGGAAAAACAGATTACGGAGCAGAAAGTAAACAGATTTCTGGGAGTGATAAATATTGCGAAGAAAGATAAACCTGAGTAGTTGGAGATGGCATTTCACCTTGGAGTTAACGTCCAGAAGGGGCCAGCCAGAGCTGGGGCGCTGTGGGGTGAGATGTTCCAGGCAGAGGGAACAGCACATCAAAGGCTCCGAAGCTGTCTGGGGCTTGGCCAGTGGGGAGAGAGAGGGCCAGCGCTCCGCGCCCCGACATGTGCTGGGAGGGGTGCGGCTGCCTGGCGGGGACGCCTGTGCTCACCACCCACCACCCCAAAGCCTTGTTCTCAAGCGTTCCTGGAGAGCGCGGATTTGGGTTGGTAGCTTCACTTTGCTCTTTCGCAAGGACTGGCGGGTGCCCATCTTCGGGGGTAGGGGGGCGCCTTTCCCTGGCCCTATTTTATTTAATCTCCCAGTGACCGCCCCCCCCCCCGCCCCGGGCTCCAAGAAGTGCCTGAGACGACTCAGCCCCGCCCTCCTCCTCCGTCTTGTTTGCTTTGTGCTTCGCCCTCAAATCTGCAAAAGTGGGCGTGCAGCCCAGCGCCCCAGCTCCAACACGGTGCGGGCGCTGGAACCAGTTTACCGAGGAGTTTCCCGCCGCCTTCCGTTGCTTTCCCCAAGCCGCGCCTCGCAGCAGACGAAAAATCCACAACTTGCCTTTCATTGCACGGAGGAAAAGCTTAAAAACCCGACCTTTCTGGCGGGCTGAAAAGAGTCAAGGAAGGAAGATAAGAGGGAGAGATACGGGCTGCTGATTCTCTGGCTCTTTGCAGCCTTCAAACTGGAATAAAGTTTCAGTGGGTGGGTGGAACCGGGACATATTAAAATCACAAAAGAAGGGCATCTTTAAAACTATCTGCGAGGAAGGTTTTGTAAACTCGCCCTTATCGGGCTCCATCAGCATGCATAATCAGCCCTTTTATCTGGCTTCTCCGCTGTACCTGGGCCAGCAGGATGGGGCCCCACCTCCACACCCCCAAATCCCCAGCCCAGAATTTCTTTGAGTCCAACAAATTTTCCCCTCCCAAAGTGGAGGGAGGGACAGGGTAGGGTGGGGCCAGAAGAAAACACTGCCGAGGCCAGGGGTTTACCCTAAAAAACATTTCAGAATGGCGTATGCATGCACAGAGCTAAGACCCGAAGAATGGGAAAGATTCAGACAACTGAATGGCCATCCGCAGAGGTTCAATGTAACAATTGTTTAAAATCCACGTGATGTGGGCGCCTGGGTGGCTCAGTGGGTTAAACCCTCTGCCTTCGGCTCAGGTCATGATCTCAGGGTCCTGGGATCGAGGCCCACATCGGGCTCTCTGCTCGGCAGGGAGCCTGCTTCCTCCTCTCTCTCTGCCTACTTGTGATCTCTCTCTCTGTGTGTCAAATAAATAAATAAAATCTTTTTTAAAAAATAAATAAATAAAATCCACGTGATGAATGTGATGCAGCCATCATGCCTGATGCTGAGGGTCATTCATTACTGTCACCATGTGTCGTTAGGTTAGCAAGCACCAGGACAAGGATGGCTCATTTTTGTCAAACAAATATATAAATTGGGCGCCTGGGTGGCTCAGTGGGTTAAAGCCTCTGCTTTCGGCTCAGGTCATGA
>LNAC01000048.1:1393539-1424361 GCA_002007465.1 Ailurus styani | reverse complement strand
CCCCCTCTCTCTCTCTGCCTGCCTCTCTGCCTCCTTGTGATCTCTCTCCCTCTGTGAAATAGATAAATAAAATCCTTTAAAAAAAAATAAAAATAAATAAAAAATATATATATATATATATAAATATAAGTAGATCTAGACTGTTGTGCTAATGATAGCTGAACTTTGATGACACCCTGTGACGGTAATTCTCTCTCTCTCTCTCTCTCTCTCTCTCTCTCACACACACACACACACACACACACACAGGTATATGTTATTTTTTAAATCTCACTACAATGCTATAAAGTTGGGACTATTACTACGTCTACAGATGAGGAATCAGGCTTTGGATAGCATGTACATTGGCCCCAGGTCACTAAAAAGGATTAGAGCTTCCATTCATGTGTGTTACCTAAAAAGTAAAAAACAGATTTGTACTTCCTAATATTTTAAGTTTAAAAAAATGCCAGGGGGTTGAGCCACATGAAATTGTAGATGTTTGTCTGTCCTGACCTACAGAAGTGGCGGTTTCACGTAGTTCAACCTAATACATGTATATAATTTAAGAATAATGTATAACATAACAATACAAATTATAAATGAAAATATGTATTGCTAAACAGTGCACGTATATAGTGTTAATCAGCAAAAATATTTTCCCAACAGAGTGCACAATAAAAGCAACTTTAGATACACTGTTGGCTCTCTGGAAGGATCTGGAGCACAGACATCAGTAGGGAGGTGTGGAAGTTCCTCCTACCCGCTCTGTGTCTGAACCATTAAGATCCAGAATATGAGGCAGTTAGAATGATCTGAGGGGTTCACATAGCATTTGGGAGACTTCAGCTTTGTAAATCCGATTTTCTGTGGATGTCCTAACATGATGACCATCTTCATCATGTCAAAACAGCTGCAATCTTTTGAGGGCCAACCACAACCAGGAGCTGCCCTGAATGTATATATTCTTTGAATCTTCCCAATGACCCTATGGGGAGGGTGGTCTTATTATACCCCCATTCTATAAATTTGGAGCAAAGGACCACCAGATGGTCAATGGTGGAGCCAAGACTAGAACCAACTTGGAGCTTAATCACTGCACATATTCCCTGCATACTGCCTTCTCCTTCCAGAATTGTCCTTACAAAGGAGATTGGCCTGATAGGGAATACCATCCTCATCAATTCTGAATGTACCACACAACTCAGCCCTAGACCCTCTGAAGTCAGTGCCATGCAATGTGCATTCGGTTCAGACACCCACCGTTTTGAGTGGCCATTTCGAGGCAGCTTAGAAGCCATTTATTTTGGCTCAGCCTAAAATGTGCAAGAGTGTAGACAATAAATCCCTCACTCTTATCAATGAGCCATGCCCCAAACAAAATAAATCCACATCAAGCTCAGATGAACTCAGGTTCCAAAAGTCATGTAAAAAAGCCTTGCTTTATCACACTTATGCACAGGTAGGAAGTTATGCAACTGATATCTATTCACAGTTATGTGAAGATCTCCCTGCTAGAATGTTCTTCATAAATTTTTTGCTAGTACTAAATAGAGGGAAGCAACCAAAACACTGTTGAAAGAATTGTGATTCATCCGTACAACCTTTTAAAAGAACGAGGCAGAACTTTCTGTTCATATTTGGCCCCTTCAACAAGACATACGATAAAGAGTGTGTGTTGGGGGCACCTGGGTGGATCAGTGGGTTAAAGCCTCTGCCTTCGGCTCAGGTCAAGATCTCAGGGTCCTGGGATCCAGGCCCGCATTGGGCTCCCTGCTCGGCGGGGAGGGAGACTGCTTCCTTCTCTCTCTCTGCCTACTTGTGATCTGATCTCTCTCTCTATGTCAAATAAATAAATAAAATCTTTTTTAAAAAAAAAGTGTGTGTGTTGGGGCACGAGGGGAAGAGGGGAAGTGCACAGTCTAGGATGGAGGGAGTGACCTTGGAGACAGAATGCCTGAGTTTGAATTCCAGCTTGGCTGCTTACTATGTGACCTTGAGCAAATTAACCTCTTTGTGCTTCAATATCCTTATCTGTAAACTTTCTGTAAGGATTAAATGAGAGATTATACGTGAAGGCCTTCCAAGAGGACCTAAAGGAGGCATTTCAGGAGGCTGCAGGGGGGCTAGCCCGGGTTACAGTCAAGAGTCCTCTGCGGCTCTTTACATTCTATCATCCGTGAATTGGTTTCTCAATCATTTTTTAGAACTTGAGTAACAGCATCAACAAGAGAGCTGCTGTGTACCCCTTGCTTGTGTCCCGCGTGCAGGCAGGAGGCTGGGTGTGTGGACAGCAAGGCATGGAAGGTGATGAGGCTCAGATCTGGTCCTCGGGATTCCTGGCTGTGTGTCCTTGGGCCAGTCAGCCTCCCCTTGGAGCTGTGCTGTCCTCATTCATAAAGTGTTGATAATCATCATGCCAGTAACTCCTGGCCCACGGAAGTCCCACGAGCTCTCAGCACAGTGCTGGGTCCGCTTCTGGTGTGAAAGATGCTTGCTGGGCACCTGGGTGGCTCCGTGGGTTAAAGCCTCCGCCTTCGGCTCAGGTCATGATCTCAGGGTCCTGGAATCAAGCCCCACATCGGGCTCTCTGCTCGGTAGGGAGCCTGCTTCCTCCTCTCTCTCTGCCTGCCTCTCTGCCTACTTGTGATCTGGTCTCTCTCTCTCTCTGTGTCAAATAAATAAAATCTTTTTTAAAAAAAAGAAAGAAAAAGAAAAAAAGAAAGATGCCTGCTGTCATCACTGCATCTCATGTTCTCAACAACTTTGTAAGCCATGTAGGCGACCCTCTCTCAGGCTCCGTTCCCGCATCCAGAGAATCATCTTTCCTTGAGATCTTTGGAACCCACTTAAAAGTTGCACCATCTTGGATAGGTTCCTAAACCCCTCTGAGCCACCATTTGCTTATCTATAAAGTGGGAATAATGAGCGTAACTACCCCTCCCGTGGTGGGAGGGTTAAGTGGTATCATAGTTATACAATGCTGAGCACACTACGTGGACCAGAATGCATGCCCAATAAACGGGGAGCATTATCACTGTCTCTACTCTTTGTGAACACCATATAGGGGGCCCATCATAACGGGCCGCTTGCATAACCTGAGAAAGCTGAGATCAGAGAGGTTAATTGGGTGCCTTCGCTCTCACAGGCCACCAGCAGGAAATGTCTTGTTAACCTCGAATTACTTCCTGTGTTTTTGCCATGTTTTCCCATCTATTATGTGGTTCCAAGATGTCTTGTGAACTCTGATGTTGGTAAGCTGGTGGGTAGGAATCAGTGAGATGCACTGTGGCTGTGCCAAGCTGAAATTCCCACCAGACGGTAAGTCCCATACAGGCCTGGGCCTTGTCTGTCGTCTCCCGGGTGGGCTCCCCAGGAATCGCCCAGTGTGGAGTGGCAATCAATGCATATAAAAGGAACTGGGTGTGGTCAGCAGTACTCCTGAAAAATCCCATCAATCATGCGCAAAATGCTGTAAATAGGATTGGTGTATACAGGCCCATGTGGGACAAGATAACGGTGGCAATGACAGGGATTCCCCTTCAGGAGGGGTGCCGTGCGGATCGAGTAGGGATGGAGAGTGCCCACCCTGAAGTCGGTCAAGCGTCTGCCTTAGGCTCAGATCATGATCCTAGGGTCCTGGGATCGAGCCCTGAGTCAGGATCCCCGCTTAGTGGGGAGTCTGCTTCTCCCTCTGCCCTTCCCTCCTGGTCGTGCACTCTCTCAAAAATAAATAAATAAAATCTTACCCAAAAAAAAAAAAAAAAGAATTCACATACATATGCCAAATACACACCCAGGGACTTCTTTCTTCTTCAGAGCAGATACAGTAAAATACACTCAAGTTAAATGCACCCGGGATGGAATTTTCCTGCCTCATTAAAATGCTGGTACAAACATGAAGATAGGGGAGCAGGCGGAGACAGTGACAGGGGCACCACGACAGGGATCATCTTAGACATGTGTATTTCTAACCCCACCCAAGGACTATCTGCTCCCGGACGAGATGCCCCCAGTTCGCTCCTGAGAATCCCACCTTTTCTCCAGCCTTCGAGTTCCTCGAGGTTTGTCCTGGGCCTGGGATGCAGGCAAGCCCTCAGGGCCCTTCCCCTGGGTGGAACAGAATGGTTCTGGGCCAGAGCGACCTGAGGAGCCGCTGCCGAAGGAGGGCAGCAGGTGGGGCCAGGCTGGCCTCCGGAATGGCTCAAACAGGTGACGGTGGCATCTGGGGCTCTGTGGCGACTGGTGTGCCCCATCACTCACAACGGCCCAGCCCCCCAGTCACAGCTCCCACTCCTGATTCCTTTTTTTTTATAATTTCTTATTTTTATTTTTTATTTATTTATTTGACACAGAGAGAGAGATCAGATCACAAGTAGGCAGAGAGGCAGGCAGAGAGAGAGGAGGAAGCAGGCTCCCCACTGAGCAGAGAGCCCGATGTGGGCCTAGATCCCAGGACCCTGAGATCATGACCTGAGCCGAAAGCAGAGGCTTTAACCCACTGAGCCACCCAGGCACCCCCACTCCTGATTCCTGCAGAGAAGATGGAAATCCAGATAAAGGTCTTTATTTCAAATGTCGGTAAGTAACTTGGGTTTTGTTTGTTTTGTTTTGTTTTTAGCTGCATGATCTGGGCCAAATTTGACCTGCAGCTCTCCAGCCTACCACGTCTGGGTTAATATTTGGAAAGTGACTTGTTATCCTTCGGGGACCCTTCATTGTATGGGACCAAATGGCCAAATTTCCTGGTCATTTTTTTTTTTTTTTAAGGAGGCTCCACGCCCAGCATGGAGCTCAACACAGGGCTTGAACTCATGACCCTGAGATCAAGATCTGAGCTGAGATCAAGAGTCGGAGGCTTAAATGATTGAGCCTCCTTCTGGATCATTTTCAATGTTCTCTTTTGAGAGCTCTAATCACCACTCAAGAGTCATCAAAATTGTATGGTGATGAATGTTAAGAAGTTATTGTGGTGACCATCTGCAATATACAAATATTGAATCATTATGTTGTACAGCGAAACCTAATAGTGAATGTCAATTATATCTCAATTAAAATTTTTTTCTAATTCACCAAAATTGGAAAGCAAAGACCAAAAAAAAAATACTTTAAGAACTGTTCACGAAATTCCATGTCAATATACCGAGTGAGCAAGAATAGACTAAGTCGATTTTAAAGAAGTTCACAGATTTGGAGATTAGCTAAGAACCCAAAGGTCAGTCTGGCCAGAAGGAAGAGGGGAAGGAGATACTGGAAGGAAAAACAGCAACAGGTTAACAGTCTGTGAGGAGGTGGAATGACGGAAAGGGCTGCCTGGTACCCTGTTAGGAACAGAACAGGATATTTCACTTTTCCCTCCAGGAAATAAACTGAGAAAACGCCAGACATGGAAACAACTGGAACCTTCTAATCACATGCTCATTATGAAGTTAACAGAAGACCGTAACTGTTTTCTCTGCCCACCACAGCCCTCCTTCTGAAAACCTGGCCCCTTTTATGTCCCTCCCCGCTGGACCACGCGGTTCTCATGGGACCCCTTGGTTTCTAGATGGTCCAATCACTTAGTCCAGGAGTGGTCACCTGACCCGAGCTGAGCCAATGGGAGCCTTCCCCAGGCTTCACCTGCCCTGCTTGAGTCACTGACCAGGCAGAACATTTCAGGGCTGCCCTTTCTCCAGCTGGGAAAGGTTCCCTTGGCACAGGTTGTTGCCTAGTTTTCCTGACTCGAAAACATTGCTGACCCATCTGTGATGGCATTGCAGTCCTGAGTTATGTGGCCTGTTTTTGGATTCGCGCAGCCAATTGATCACTTTACCCAAGTCATTTTGAGCTGGGTTGCTGTTACTTGTCACGACTGTCTTTCACCAGAAGAGTTGTGACATGGGGATCACACATAGAATATTATCACGGAGAGCTGTGACGTGGGCACATGCATTCATTCCGTCCACGCCCCAGCCTGTCCTACGTGCTAAGTTACCTGGGAACTTCCTAGATACCCAGAGAAGCAAACCGGCTCATTAGCAGGGCACCAAATTCCTAGCAAAACCCACCGTTCCAGGCTTATCCAGCTACCCGGGACTGCACAATATTTCCCTTTCATAAACACACCCTTTAAAACAGTGTTATCCTTCATCTACTTCCCCCCTTCCTTGTACTTCCAAGTGCCTTTTTAAGGCAAGTAGTATCTGGCAGCTTTAGCAAAGCAAAGCAGAAAAGGTTGGCTGCCATAAATGAAGAATGTAAATTTTTTATTTCGTTCCAAAATTGCTTAAGAAAAAAAAAAAGGAAACAATAGTGAGGTTGTTAGGGGCACAGACAGAGAGGGATATGGGATTGTTTCTTTAAAATGAAAGTTCCATTTATACTGTAGGGAGGCCTAAAGGACAGATTCTGTAGGCAATAACTTATTTCTAAAGCATTCTTCATGCGTCCACAGAGAACTCAAGAGTCCCTCACCATCTAGATCAGGTGCAGATAAGGTTATGAAGATGATCCGATGGGTGGTGTTCTAGAGAGAGGCTAGAGGTGTCTGAGTGTGTGTCAGGGGCTGGTGTTGCTGGTCTAACCAGCTGTTCAGAAGGCCAGAAGGATGAGAAGCTAGCGGCTCACAGATCTGGAGAGGAAGGAGCTGCAGGTGCAAAGACGCCGAGACAGGAGCGAAGAAGAGGAAGAAGGAAGTTTCAGGAGTGAAGTCCTCCAAAAAAGGAGAGACCAGAAGGCAACCAGGACCCCTACACGGGGGTTTGTCTGAAATAAGGACAAGTTGCCGCCCCCACATGGGGCCAGGAGCTGGAGAGGGTGCAGGCCGGGCTGACAGGCGGCCCACAGGTGTGGTAAGAAGACCGCCTTGCACCTTCCTCCAGAGAATTGGCTTCTGTTTCTATTGGGAGGAAAGGGCTATAGGGTACTGGGCCCTCCACGTGTCAGCCTCCCAGCTACTGCTGATTAGACTTAGGGTAGACCCTCTGGAGCTGGCCCGATCAGATTCTCTCTCCCAGAAATTGGAAGCGGAACATGGGCTTCCCGTGACCTCTGAGAGACTGTGGGAGCTGCTTGCCGTGACCATGTCCTGCAGTGAGCACAGAGAAAGCCATACATCAGACACAGAGAGGGGAAAAACTGAAGGTAATGCCCAAGGAGAGCCAGAGATCATGCACAGAGAGAGAGGAATGTCGTGTTGATTCTCAGTGGATTCCTGTTTTCCTCTTCCTGTCTGCCCTTGGTTCCTCAAGCAATTCTTAAATCTTTCAAGAAGATGATTTTTATGCCTAAGCCAGTTGGGGCAGGGATTTGTTGTTTGCAGTCAAATTACCCTAACCAAACCCATGTTCTCTGTAGATAATTTGGGAAGAACTGGAAAACATAAAAAGGAAACTTTTTTCAGTACAAGCAGTTGCACGGACCCCTATCGGCTGGGTCATGACCAACGGCAATATCATGTTTTCTATCCAAATGCTTAAAGCTTCTACAGCTTCTAAAGCTGAAGTTATTGGTGGGTGTTTAAGCCCCTAGAGGGGATAATCTGCCTCTGAATGGAGCCAAGAGAGGAAAGCAAAATGGAGAGAAAGGGAATGATTGCTGGTGGCATCTGTTAGCTCCTAGATCCAGCTGTGCCTGAAGCCACCAGCCTTCTCAATGAGATGAGCCAATAAATTCCCTCCTTCATCCAGGCCAGTTCTCATTGGGTTTCTATTCACCTGCAGTGAGATAAGCTTCAAGAAGCTTCTTGGTCAGAAACCTATAATGAGGAATCATAAACCAGTGCTCCTTTTCAACCTCAAGGCAGGAAGAAGGAATTATCAAGTGCTGGCTAGAAATCTCTGGCACCTGCCCCCTTTTCTCCATTTATCTGGGGAGAAAAACACTCTCAAGAGTTTTTGCGCTTTCTCAGAGGATTAGCAGAGGAGGCCAAGTGGAGGGGTGAGGGGGGAAAAGGGAACCGTCCCTCTGAATAAGAACAGGGACATTGTTGGCACAAGAAGGGCTGCGCCAAAAAGGAGGGACGAGTTGACAGCGGCTTAACCAACATGGGGCCAGGAGCTGGAGAGGGTGCAGGCCGGGCTGACAGGCGGCCCACAGGTGGGCGTGGGGCGGAGTCTGGACGCGGACCCCCGCCAGCTCTGGACTCACTTTCTTTTGGCCTCCTGCAGCTTCCTGTTTTCAAAGGGAAGGAGGCGTTGAAGAAAAGCCTCTCCTGGCTTACTGGTCAGCAAATATTTCTCCCGACACTCTATTTTTGCTGCATTCAGTGTAGATGAATCACACACCAACGGATCCAATTTATTTTATACAAAACAGAGTTCTGTGATGATGGGAAGATCTTCACAAGGCCGGTGGGTTTTATGGAGAGCGGAAGAATACATGAATCATTCCAAGATGTGAGGCAAAATCCAAACACACCCAGTTTCCCCCAAGCAGATGGGGCTGGGGCTCCATCTCTTGGCTTCATCCACCCCCGCCCCCCACCTCTCCTCCAGGAACGAGTCCTCACCCGAGACAAAGTCTTGGAAGCACTCTCTCTCTTGATCCTCAAGGCCCACGTGGGGGCTGGAAACGCAGCCTTCTCCTTCCTGCTTTCCCCCGCGAGCTCATCCCAATCCAGGAGTGATGGCACTCTTACAAGGAAGCCTGTTCGTATCCCTAAAATTTCCCACCTGCTTTCCATAGTCGGTTTTGAGCCAGGTCGGCGGGAAAGACCCAGGCTTCAGGCGATGGCCCCAATTCCGCCTCCCTGTGAGAACAACTGGAAGAAACCATCAGAATGCTCTCTCGAGGTCCCCACCTGGCCAGGGGGGTGAGGGGTGTTCTTGGCCAAAGGGCAAGGCCATCGGAAGAGAAGAGCTCTGAGAGAGCGCAGCCTGGCTGGGCAAATTTAGGAAAGACTGTCTTGACGGAGAGAGAGAAACGGGCGTGGAAGGCAAGAGGGATGCTCAGAGCTTTGGAAGACAACACTCAAGTGAGAGGATCCCTTGCGCCCGGTGGTTCTCAACAGAGGCCGATTCTGCCCACTGGGGACATTTTCTGGTTCCCACAACTTGAAGAGGGGGACACTTCTGGCATCTAGCAGACAGAGGCCAGGGGCGCTCTAAATATTCTACCAGGCACAGGACAGCGTCCAGAGCAAGGATTATCTTGCCCAAAATGTCAACATTGCCAAGGCCAAAAAACCCTGCTGTGGCCACGTGGCTGATCTTATGAAGAAGGCAATTCTGGAATAAAACCCAAGGAGTTATTTCTCTAAATGGAGTGACTCCTCCCATCTCTCAGCCAGTGCGATACAGGTGGGGCTGACCTTCAGGCCCCAGCACATGGTCATGGTTGGCCAACAAGAATGAAAGACAGGACTTTGGCTGCAACAATCAAGAAAGAAGTGCTAGCATTTCTGAGATTGTAGACGACAAGCCCAGATGGTGTAAGACTAATGAAGGAGAGTTGAAAGAAAGGCAGCCAGGGACAAGGGGGTCCCCCACCCTAGGAGGAAACTACCCTTGAAAGGATTTTACACCACCCTGGAAGGAGCCCTCCACCCTTTCCCATGTGACAGGTAGATGACAAAAACCTGATTGGGTGACAGGCGCAGGGAGGGTTAATCAGATTAAAAACAGCCCACCAACACGCCCATGAAAACTAGATCTAAAAGCCAAGACCAAATCGACAACCCTCTGGGGTCCCCTCCCCCTTGGGTAGCTTTGTACTATTGCTCAATAAACTTTGCTTTGACTTTACTCTTGCTCAATCAACTTTGCTTAGCTGCCCACCACTCTTCATCTGGTCTACCTCTTCATTCTTCGGAGCCGCATGACCAAAAACTGTGGGCACCGAAGGGAAAGAAATCCTGCCCCAAGACTACAGAAGGGTATGGAAGAGCCTGTTCGAAATGAAGCCACCACAGAGGAAAACAACACTAAGAAACGAAGATAAGATTTCCGACTTCACTTGAGGTCCTTACCCCAGTGGTGCAGGAAACCCGACCACCCTGGTCTTGTCAGTCACACAAACGAAGACATTCTGTTGGGTTTCTGTCGTTTGCAAGGGAAGATTCCTGACACACAAATGGGCGAGTGAGTTCAGCCCTCTGAGCCTCAGTTTCTTCCTCTGTAAACAAGGAATATAATAGAACCTACGCCACGTAGCATTGCCAGGACAGTAAAATAGATGCAATGTGGAAAATGCCCAGTGTGGCATAAGCCTCAATAAACTGCTGTCATTACGAACCATCATTACTGTTTTGTTTTTTAAGATTTTATTTATTCGAGAGAAAGAATGGGATGAAGGAGCAGAGGGAGAGGGACAAGCAAACTCCATGCAGAGCGTGGAGCCCGATGCAGGGCTTGATCTTGGGACCTTGAGTTCATGATCTAAGCCAAAATCAAGAGTCAGACACTGGGGGACTGATCCACCCAGGCACCCACAAGCCATCATGACTATTGACTGTCGTCTAAATGCAGAGACACCAGAATCAAACAGCACTGCATCCATTTCACTGGAATGACTCCACTCTGGGCTGTTGTTTGGGCCAGTCCTCAGCAAAACCCACCCCATCCCCAGAGCAGAAGTAGGCGAGGTAGACTGGACAGCCGCTCACCACCGAGCTGGACACTCTGATATCTTCACGGTTTAGGTTGTTCATATGATGGTTGTAGGGGTGGGGTGAAAGGAAAAGAAACTATCACGGTAGCTAAGGTCACTGACCACTGAGCACTAAAGGGTGTGTTCTCCAGCTGTGCAGTCTTCCAACAGCACCCTGATCATTAGCTCTCAAACGTTAAGACCGCAACAAAATTGTGACCTAGTGCCCGTAAACGAAAAGTTTTAATAAGCCATATTTCCCTTAATGCAAGAGATGTACTCTGACATTTTCTATTCTATTCCTCTTTTTTTGGTATTGCTTATCACACCCAAGTGGATATCATGAGTCATGATGAGTCATGACCTTCCGTTTGAAAACTCCGCTCTCATCTGTAGGGCTTCCATGTGCGACCAAGAGCTGGCTACGAACCCACAGGATGGTCTTAAACTCCGTAATGAAAGACGGGGTCCTCAGCTTATGAAACGTGCTTCTAGTGGCAAGGAATGCAGTGTATTGGGTAGAAAATGTCAAGTATTAGCAGGAATACTTTTCTCTGTTGGTGCTGGTATTGCTTCTGATGTAGAAGAAAGACTTCTATGTTTAGGGCAATAGAGAATTGGCTGCAGCCAAAGGACTAAACGTACTCTATGCAGAAGGGCTTTCTAGAACCCAACGAGTAGGTCAACTTGGCTCATGGTCTTTTCCCTGCAGATGGCGGGTATGCGGCAGATGTCAGTCCATTAACGGAGCCCGTGGAGGGGGGTGGGTCAAAGCAGGGGCTGTGTGGACAGGTGCGTCAGGGGCTTTAATGCCTTCGTCCCAGGTGCTTGCTGGGGGCTTTGGGGCTGAAATTCCATGACTCCCAGGTAACCTAACCTAGGTTAGGGTAGCAGCCTAACACAGGGATAATAATTGTGCATACGTCTAGAGTTGGTGAGAAGATTAAGGTAATAAAGAACTTAAGCTCAATGCCTTGCGTATAATTGGCACCCAGTAATTTAAAATACACACACACACACACACACACACTCAGGATGGTTTCCTTTCTCTAACTTCTCTATGGAGAGATTCCATCGTTTTGGAACAAGACAAAGTGTAAATGAATAAATGAGTGTGTTTCTTCCTTGAGATGGTGTCTCTGAGCTAGCGATGATGAGGAAATGGAGATCCTGACCACGTTACTCTGAGCTCCTTCACGATCCAGCCCTTCACAGGTCTGATGCACTCACAGTGGAGCTTTGTCTGACCTACCGGCAGGGAAACCCACTGAAGTCAGGGTTCTGTTGCCTTCCAGCGATGCTAACGTTAGGAAACTTGGTTTGCTGGAGAGAGGTGGTTACCAGCAGGGAAAAGCTACGCAGCTGGGGCATCTCTCTTCCCGCACTCTGTCCCCACCTGCTGAGCCCAAATGACTCCCCCCACCAACCTCTGGGCTCCCCCTTTTTGTCCCCTTCCAGTCCCTTTTCAACACAGCAGCCAGAGAGGGCTTGAAACCCGAAATCAGATCATGGCACTCCCGTGCCTTTTAAATAGAGTCCCGTTCCTTCCTGCAGACTGCCAGGCCCAGCAAGTGGGGTCTGGTCCCTGAGTCCCTCTCCAGGCTCATGCCCTCAGTCTCCCCTCCATCATCAGCCTTCGTTCAGCTCCCCTCACAGACCAAGCTCTTCCTTCCTTGGGGCCTCCGCATCTGCTCTTCCGGCAGCCTGGAGGGCCCAGCCCGAGGATGTGAGCTCAGATGTCACCTCTTCAGAGAAGCCTCCCCCGTGTACCCTATTTAACACTGCCCTCCCCACCCTCATGCCTGCAACACACTGCCCATTTTATTGTCATGTGGCACTGATCGGGGTCTGAAAGTACCCCAGTTACTCATGTGTTCAGTTGTCTCTGCTACAAGCATGGAGAGCCCACGAAAAAGGAGCCTAGAATCCCAGAGCCCAGAAGAATTCTAGGCACGTGGTAGGTACTCAGTAGTGAAAGATCTAAACTTGGACCTGACTTTTCCTAAATCTTAAAGCCGGAATGGGTTGCAGTTACAGTGGGTATCCCAGAATTTCACAGACCTGCGTATGACCTTTGGAAAAATGTGACAGTTGTAATTTAATTTCTTCTAGAAATTTAAATCTTGCTATAATTTTTGGGTTTTTTAAAAGATTTTATTTATTTATTTGACACAGAGAGAAATCACAAGTAGGCAGAGAGGCAGGCAGAGAGAGGGGAGGAAGCAGGCTCCCCGCCGAGCAGAGAGCCCGATGCGGGCCTCGATCCCAGGACCCTGAGATCATGACCTGAGCCGAAAGCAGAGGCTTTAACCCACGGAGCCACCCAGGTGCCCGGGTTTTTTGTTTGTTTGTTTGTTTGTTTGTTTTTTACTAAATTTGGGTGGTTGGCCAAAAAAGCATAATGGAATAAGAACCTATTATCTGTCTCTAACAGGATTCGTTTACTTGCCTCTCCTTAAAAATTTACAAGTCACTGAAGTTAAGATGTCAAGGACAGACAGGGACCTCAGAGAGAGAGGGAGGGAGGGAGAACAGCCAGACTGCTCCCCACTCACCTGCTCCACCCAGAAGCCCCTTGCAGCGTCCCTCCGCGGCCTGCCCGGGGTCAGCTGAGGTCGCATTGCCAGCCAGATTTCCAGAAGCACCCTCAGGAAGCAAGGCAAGCGGGCCCCTGGGACTGTGGTCGTAGCTCGCCGAGGACACCACGGCACACAGCTGAGAGACTAAACCGTGACAGGCAAGTAGCCCCAGCCGCCTGCCCAGTTCTTATCTGAACCCCACAACTCAAACTCCTTAGTGGAAGTGAAATGAGGAAAAAAAAAAAAAACAATGTCAAGTACAGGCCAAAATCTGTTTCGACAATCACCAGGCTTTTACCTAAAAAGAAAAAAGAAAAACAAACAAAACCCTTTCGGTCCTTCCACATAACCCTGATCCCCGAACTCAGGGCCCTCCTGGCCTCGCCGGTGGGGTAGGGGGTTCGCGACGTCATTTGCTTGAGAGTCCGTCTCTCTGGAAGATGTGAGCCTCTCCGTTCACAGGTTGTTCACCACGTCACCCGGCGGCCTAGAACCTTGCTCGTCCACACCTGCTTCCCGGGGCAGGTGACAGCCGCTCGGGCGGCGGGCAGAGGGAGGATTCTGGGGGGAAGGCCCGGGGCCTGCCAGGCTCCCGAGCACACGGCTGGGTTCTCCCGAGGGAGCAGGAGAGCGGGAGCCCCCCGGACCTGAGCCCTCCCTCTACCCGGGATGAGATCGGGCAGAGCACAGGACAGAACCAGCCTCAGTTTCCTTATCTGTGTCTTCGTTCCCTCCTGTCCCCGGGGCTGGTCTGGGGATCAAATGACCAAATGAGACGATGTATGGCAGCCACGACCCCGAACACAGAAACGTGACT
Organism: Ailurus styani; assembly: GCA_002007465.1. Taxonomy (NCBI): domain Eukaryota; kingdom Metazoa; phylum Chordata; class Mammalia; order Carnivora; family Ailuridae; genus Ailurus; species Ailurus styani. The sequence continues at coordinate 1,410,417 of LNAC01000048.1, read as the reverse complement.
TCCGTTCACAGACCACCGACACCTGTGCTTTTAGGGCCGGCCCTTCCCAAACCGAACCGTGCCTGCAGAGGATCGGGGGCCTTGTGCAAAGGCAGATTCTGGCTGGGGGGTCCCGGGAGGGCTCTCCGATTCTGCATTTCCGTCAAGCTGCGGGTGACCCAGGCGCTGTCAGTCTGAGGTCCTGCTGAAAAATGCCGGCACCGTTGGCCGAGCAAAAACAGCCCAGTCTATTTGGACAAATGTTGTGCTAAAACAACGTGGCCCAGTGGGGTCTCCATGTGGTTCCTCGACCTCCTCCCAGGCCCCTAGCACGGGCCCCAGCCAGGATCCCCCATAGGTCCTTTGGTCACAGGCAACGCTGGGGGAGGGGATGTGCCTGGCTCAGTTCAGAACCGTCCAGGGACGCCTGGGGGGCTCAGTGGGTTAAGCATCTGCCTTGGGCTCGGGTACGATCCCTGGTTCCTGGGATCAGACCTCATGTCAGGCTCCCTGCTCAGGAGGGATCCTGTTTCGCCCTCTCCCTCTGCTCCCCACCCCCACTCATGCATGCACTCTCTCTCTCAAATAATAAAATCTTTTTTAAAAATTAAAAAAAGGGGGGGGCACCTGGGTGGCTCAGTCATTAAGCGTCTGCCTTCTGCTCAGGTCATGACCCCAGGGGCCTGGGATGGAGTCCCGCATCGGGCTCCCTGCTCATCGGGAAGCCTGCTTCTCCCTCTCCCACTCCCCCTGCTTGTGTTCTGTCTCTCACTGTCTCTCTCTGTCAAATAAATAATAAAAAACAAAACAAAACAAAACTATTAAAAAAAATTAAAATTAAAAAAAAAAAAGACCCATCCAAACAGCAACACGAACGAGCTAAGCCACATCATCAGATAGGAGGAACAAATCACTGTCCCTAAAAGCGCTCTACAAAAGCATCCCCCAGGCTTCCCAACCACCTCCACCGGGTGCCTGACCCCACCCCTTGACTTCCAGAGGACGCGGAGGAAGGGATGGTAGTGACTTGAGCGGGACAGCAGGGCATCCTGGTGGGTGCGCTGGAAGAGTCTGCAAGGCTGTGGGAGGGGGCCTGCCCTCCGTCTCCCACACTGTGTCTCTGTGTCTCTGCGGAGTTTCCCCCACCCTTTCCCTTCGGCCCAGGGTGAGCGGCTTCGATTGTTTTACCTGTAAGTCCAGTCCAAACCACAGTGCTTGGCACCACTTTCAAGCCTCCCATTTGCCAACCTCTGTTTATCAGATCCAAGGCGTGCTCATAGGGGCTGATCGGCTGACAGGAGCCCTGTTTCCAGCCCTGTTTTCGAGAGGGAAGTCCAACTGTTATATAAGGCTGCTCGGGGGCCCCATTCATTCCTCCAGCAGTGAAGTGCTTTTGGAAACGACAAGGTAATTGGCAAGACGGGCATCACCGTGTGTCTCACTGGCTCAAGTGAATGACCGTCGTTCCTGTCGTGGCCTGTCCCAGCCTCCCTGCTTCTGGGTCCAGTCGGAGGGTCCCGGTGGGCAGGAGAAGAGAGGAGGAGATTGGAGGGAATCTTTAGATGACCTCCGATTGGATCACAGCCAGTGATCTCTTTACAGTGTAAGCCTGATCGAGTCAGCTAAGCTTCTTACAGCCCATCATGCGGGCTGCACAGCAGTCTTCAGACCAACCAAACCCTTGAATGGCCATGCACACGTTTCCAGGCACGTCCCCTGCCAGCTCATCTCCGCCAGCCCCACCTCGCTCACTATGCACCCATCACATCGGCCTTGTTCCAGTGTCCAGCCGACTGCCCCTCCTGCTCTGTGCATTTGCACACGCTGCGCCCTCTGCCTGGAACACCCGTTCCCAAGGCCCCCGTGCTTGGAGCTCCACTCAGCAAAAGTGTCCCAGGCCTCCTTGATTAGGTCGATGCCCCTTTTAAAAGCAGCCAGAGCACCGGTCACCTCCCCTCCCCGACAGCCATTACAGCTGTGTCCGCACATTCACTCCGGATCTTAGCACCTGGCCCAGATGAAGCACTCGATCATAATTTGAGTTCCTCTCAAAGTTTCCTGCACTGCAGAAAAGTGCCCTACAAAAATCCATTTTCAGGCAAATAATCCCAAACAGAGGCATTTCTAGGCTAAGTTCCCCCCAGCCTTCCCCCGGCTTTTCTGGCCTTCCTTTCAAACACACATCACACACTGTTAGTTTCATGGCTATCTTTCTTGCCCAAGTGTCAAGTGAGCTGATGGGGTGGACTTCTCGATACAGACCTTGAGGCAAGAACTTGCACGCAAAGGGTTTCCTTGGGAGGTGAGCCCGTGGGACATCTTGCAGGGGTAGGGAGTGAGAGAGGCTGGCACAGGGCGTGTTACCAGCTACCACCCAAGTGGCGGATCTTAATGCTGCTGGGGAAAGTGGAAGCTGTCCCACCGGAAGGGTCGGTGCACCGTTCCTGTCATTGGCTGAGGACAGCCTGCAGGGGACATTAATTCCCAGCACTCGGCCTGCCCCAAGAATGACAGATCCGACACTATTGCCACAGAAAGCCCTCGGGCAACGAAATGCTAGTCAGATGGTAGCCAGTGGGCTGGTGTGCCCCAGCATGGGAAGCTCAAGCCCCCTCCCGTCCGCCGCAGACCTTCACCCCGCTTCATTTCCAAGGGAGAAAAAGGTCACTGTCACTCATTCATCGCTGATGATAACTTCCTCTCTTAACCATTCCTGGTCCCCATCCCATATTTCCCAAGAGCTTACCGCAGTCCCCAGCATGTAGCAGCGGAAGCTGATGGGATGCGCATCCCTGGGCCACACCATGCCTCTGGCCAGCCAGGAGGTGAAGTCCTTCCCTGCTCAGTTGTGTGCTAATGGCCCCCATCAGACACCGCCTGGGGACAACATGGCTTCCATTTTCCCATGTTCTTGCTTACAACAGAATACCTCCTACCACACCACTTTAGGCAGGCGAGGATTCTACCACTGAACCACCCATGGTTCAGTGGATACACGGATACACTTCACCACTTTGGGAAATCCACACAGACTTAGCTAAGTGAGGGGACAGAACCGACAGAGATTTCCTTGTTTTCAGGCACCTTTTCTAATCTTCCTAGTTAAGTTACAATAAACATCACCAATGAATTTTACTCTTCTCTGCACCCAGGCAATGTCCAGCAGTTATTTTAAGCAAGACTCATGTATCTAAGTCCCCTTTTATTCTTCCCCCAAAGAACTCCAAAAGCTAAGAAAGCAAGAAGTCAGGAAAGGAAAAAATAAGCAGCCAAGTGAAGGAAGGAAAGAAAGAAAGAAGGGAGGGAGGGAGGGAGGAAGGGGAGGGAGGAAGGGGAGGGAGGGAGAAATGCACCTGCCAGCATGAGTGTCTGACTCCAAGCACGGTGGTTTTGCCGATGCTTGGAGAAATGTGTCGGTAGAGATTGTTCTTTTGGGGGTGACTTCATGCCTGGTCCCTTCAGGCCACTTCAGCTGCACCCAAAAGAAGGCAGAAAGAAGGCAGAAAAGACCAGAATCCACCCAGAAGCCCACCCTAGGACAATCTATGCTTGTACTCAAGCCAAACCTCATCCTGGCTCCAGGTGTGACTCTGGGTCCCCACGTGTCCTTCCAATGGCAGGAGTATTCCCTCCTGCCTACCTCCTGGCCAGCTCTGGCTACCACTTCTCTGGCTCTGAGAATTTTTGCAGGAAAGAACCAGAACTGCCTACAAACGACTTTATCTTTTCTTCTCAAATCCTGGCATTTTGGGGGATTTGCCTTGGGTTATACTATAAGTGAAAGATCAATTTATAAGAGAAATCTCCGGAATTAACACCAAGTCACCCCATCCTGCCTTTTCTTGTTAGCACATTTCTTTAGAAATTAAACAAACATAAAGATGAGGGTGGAAACATTCCTTCTTTCTTTTCTGTCCCCACCCAACCAGGTCTCATCTGAAAACTCACGCGACTCCTGCAGACAGCAGCGGCCTCACCTGTAGGTAAATTGATGCCCGTACACCTGCAGAGACCTGTGTCTTTCCATTTATTGAGGGTCTCCCACAGGCCCCGCTCGAGGCCGCTTTATTGCCTTATCACGTTTAACCTACAATAATCCTGCAAGAAAGGGACATTCATGAGCTGCATTTGCCCAGCGGGGACAGAGACTCCCAGCACTGCCCTACCGACCTGCCCCAGGTGTCCAGAGAGCTCTAGCCAGGGCCCCCGCCTGCCGAATGCTGCCACTGTTGAGTGCCCACGGCTGAGTGCCCACATTCTCGAAAACACAGAGCGAATGTGGCCTGTCCTGAGCGTTCAGCGCCCACCATGTCCCGTGGGTCCCACCACAGACGCAGGACTTCACGGCTGCTGTTTCTCCCAGAGCTGCTGGGATGCAGCGAGGTCCACTGCGCCCCACCTCCGGGATGACAAGGAGGTCACGAGGACATCCCAACGCCATCCAGGTACCGGAACGCCCTGATCCTCCAGTGTCGGTTCAGAAAATAAAAGGAAGAAGTAAAGCAAGTGTCCAGATGCACGACCACAAGCAGTGGTCAAAAAAAGACAAGAACCCAAGATGGGCCTGTGCAAACGCACGTAGGGGCTTAGTCTCCCTTGTGCTCCTGTTGGCCTCTGAGCCTTGGGCAATTTCATAGAATCACCCCCTTCCCCCCCATCCCTCCAGTTCCCTGCTCTCCCCTCCCCTGCTCAGTCCCTCTCCCACTCCCTCACTAGCTTCCCCACCCACTCCCCTCTCCCCGCCCACTGCCCCGCCCACTGCCCCGCCCACTCCCTCCCTAACTCACTCCCTCACTTGCCAAAAAGAAATCCAACCACAGGGCGCCTGGGTGGCTCAGTGGGTTAATGCCTCTGCTTTCGGCTCAGGTCATGATCTCAGGGTCCTGGGATCGAGGCCCGCATCGGGCTCCCTGCTCGGCGGGGAGCCTGCTTCCCCCTCTCTCTCTCTCTGCCTGCCTCTCTGCCTCCTTGTGATCTCTCTCCCTCTGTGAAATAAATAAATAAAATCTTTAAAAAAAAAAAAAATCCAACCAAAGACAGCAAACCCGGCTTTGGAGCCCCCCGCAGTAGGCACCGTTGCTCTGGTAAAAGGGTCTTTATCCATCCATTCATTCATCCCACAAGTAGGTGCTGAACATCTACTCCAAGCCAGATGCTGGGGACCCCGTGCTGAGCAAACAGGCTGGTCCCTGCCCTCATGTCACAGGCAGACCAACACAGCTGAGGTTAAGAATGGAAGACCAGGAGCCCTACATTCAAATCCCAGACACCTCTTCTTTCTGTGTGTCTTTGGGCACCTTACTTAACCTTCCTGTGTCTGAATTTCCTCTCCTATAACAAAGGATCCTGAGGGTCCCTACGTCATTGACTTAGATGAGCAAATACATGTAGCGTTTGGAAGTGTGCCCGGCATGTGGAAGCACCCAGTAAGGGTTAGCTTGATCATTTCAAGCAAGTGGAGAAGACAGATGTTACCGGGTCGATGTCTGATTCCAAATGTCCGTAAATGTGTGTCAGTGTAGCCAACTTCCACCTGTTTAGTACAAAGTCTAACTGATTTGCAATCGTTCTTTTTCCTTTGCTGTGCTAGAAAACTCCAATGTTTGAGAAGGAAAGGACAACTAGGCTCCTACTCCATGGCCACGCCGAGAAGGCAAGTATTTTCTCTCACCTGGAGCCGCCTTCGCCCCCTGAGCACCTCCCCTCTCCAACAGCCGAGAAGGGGAACCCAGGTCTGGTGGCCAATGACAGGCACGTGGGCATATGGGCGTTGGAGGTCTCCGGCCAGAGAAAAGAGGAGACAGTGTGTTTGTGGCCACAGAGAAGACGGGGAGGAGCCCGAGATGGGAGCAAGGCAGCGGTCCGAGCCCAGGGCACGGGGTTCCTACAACTCCCAACCTTGCACCGCATGTTCACCTGCTCACTCGTTTTCCATCTGGCCCACCTCACCCCCCGCTCGCTGCCATGTCCACAGCACCCAGAGCTGCGGTGGAAGCTGAGCGCACGTGTGCTGGGAAATCAGTCAGATGGCAAGCGAATGAATGGGCACCAGCCCTGGAGCCTATGCCCCACCCAAAGGCAAGGGAGATGTTGGGACCCTTGACAGGGTGGGGAGGGAGGCGCCCCCTCATGTCCTGGAGCAGGTTGAACCCCCCGCCCCCTACCATGCAGGGCCCTGGTTCATCCAGATGCTACAGGCAGAGAACGGTGCCTGCCCGGACCCTGCCCACAGGCAGGACCCCTTTTCAATCCCAAGGCCCCCTCACACTCTCCTGGGAGATTGGCTTGTTTCACTTCCAGAAGCTTCTTCTCCCCCCTTCCCCTGTCCCTCCTCCCAATTGCCCAGAAGCCACTTTAGCCCTTTTCTGAGTTTCAAACATCTGTGCATCTGAGGACATCCGCACCGGCGCTGACAAGCCCCGGCCGCCAGACAAGATCACGGCGGAGCCCAGGGTGAGAAGGGGCTCAGTGTGGGCCCAGCAAAGGTGATGTCCCCCCACAACCATGTGTCCCCCAGAGACCCGCTGGGGACAGAAGCCACTCCCTGGGAAAGGGTTCCGCACAGGGGTCTGCACTTTGTATCTGACGGGAAGGGCCTCACCCTAAACGCTTGCCTTCTCCCCAACCTGTCCCCACTTGTGTCTGCCCAGCCCTCTCTTCGTGCTGGTGGCTGAACAAGTTCCTGGTCCCAGGGACCCGGGGGGGAGCTGGGTGCTCTGCTTTTGAGGGGTGGCAGCGACCTGCCATGAGCCTTGGTAGAACTTGCAAACTGCTGGCCCCAGGAGCCCCCAGCTCCTCAATGTGTCACTTTGGCCCCAGCGGTGGGTTCATTCTTGTGAATGACATTGTAAATGCGCGGACAACCATTTCAGTCAGGAGGAATTGTAATTTAAGTGTGAATCCCATGCAATTAACAATTCTGTGGGCCAGAAATGGTCAAATCTTGGCAACTCTATTTGATGATGGTAATCTGAAGTGAAATTTTTCACTCGATCCTGAAAAACTAAAGGCAGCAGTGGGCTGGGGTGAGACATCGGGTGCCCCTCCCCCCGAAATGGCAACAGGTCAATTTGCCCCAGACCCCACCAGCCCCTTTCGCTCTCCCATCCAGAGAGGTGCTGGCTGCCAGGTGTCCTGATCCAGCACCGAATGTCTTCTGCAGAAGCAGGTTCGTTTTTCTCTTTCTTCTTTTCTCTCCTCCTTTTGTTTTGTCTTGCATTCATTCGCTCATTCAGTAAGACATTTGGGGAGCTTACCCTGAGTCGGGCACTGTCCTCAGCACCGAGGATACAGCATAGAACAAGACAGCAGAAATGTGGGGAGAGCAGACAAAACAGATAGAAGTGCATATGGTGAGTGGTGATAAACTCTAAGGGAAAATCAGACGGGGAAAGTGGGCTAGGAGTCTGGGAGGAAGGAGGGAAGTGGAAGGGGAGGCTCAGAGAGGCCTCCCTGAGAAGGTGACACGGGGAACCCTGCGGGAGGTGGGGGGTGAACCCTCAGAACATGCCACCTGGAGGCAGCGGCCGAGCAGACGTGGTTGATGGCAGATAAAAGGAAAAGAGTATGCTTCCTGTGCGCTTCCACCTGTCGAAGCGTGGGGAGACAGGAAGATCCCTAGAGCTTAGAGTGCGTGTATTGGGAGGAAGGAGAGAGCGTGTGCTCCTTACTCCACGGTGTCCGTGACCCACGCGGCCCCTAAGAGCCCGTGTTTGCGAGCCCTGCGTGACGCTGGTCGTGTTTCAGCGGAAGACCAGCAAGGGGCTGGGCGGGATGGAGGAAGAGAAGGGCCCCTCCTTCCCCTGTGTCCTCTCAGCAGATGGCCACGGAATCACCCATCAAACTGGGACACAGAGAGGAGCCCCATCCCCTCTCCCATGGACCGCAGGCCCCTCGTCGATATTCTGGCTGCTTCTCTGCGCTCGCCCCTTCCTGTCCATCCTGATCAACCCCAGGCTTCAGATGAGCTGAGGGGAACCTTCAGGAGCCTTCTCCTGAAGGGGGCCGGGATGTTTGGACCCGAACAGTCTTCCACGTCAGGTGGAGGAGTAAAAATCAGGACGTTGCCTCTCCTGGGCAGTTAGGCAAGATATTTCTGGAAACATGCATGGCCTCGCAAGTCCAACGCAAGGATTTATCTTCAGAAGTATATCTTCAGAGCAGTGCATACTAAGCTTCAAGGATATTTGCCACCGCAGAACGCAAAATAATTTTTTTTTAAAGATTTTATTTATTTATTTGACACAGAGGGAGAGATTACAAGTCGGCAGAGAGGCAGGCAGAGAGAGAGGAGAAAGCAGGCTCCCTGCTGAGCAGAGAGCCCGATGCGGGCCTCGATCCCAGGACCCTGGGATCATGACCTGAGCCGAAGGCAGCAGCCTTAACCCACTGAGCCACCCAGGCGCCCCGCAAAATAATTTTTAAGTGGAAATCAGCTAAGTAGCAGGAGGCGGTTTGCTAAATACATTATGACCTATCTATCAGTTTGAATACAATCCTCACATTGTAGGAAGCAAAATTACATGGAGAATATTCAGGGGCATTCTGCTGAGTGAAATATATATAGGGGGGGGGAGATCTCAAAGGTGATATACCGTGTAATTCCATTTATATGACAATCTTGAAATGACACAATTATAGAAACGGAGAACAGACTAGCACTTGCTTGTGGGGGAGGGGGATTGTCACTATAAAAAGGTAGCAATGAGGGGTCTTTGAGTGGCACTTGTTATGGGCTGAGCAGAACCCCAAATTCACACTCACATCCTGACCATCAATGTGACAGCCTTAGGAGGTGGGGGCTTTGAGAAGTGCCAGGTCACAAGGGTGGAGCCCTCATGGATGGAATTCGAGCCCTTATGAAAGATGCCCCAAAGGGCTCCCTTGTCCCTCCCACCACGTGAGGACACAGAGACAAGGTACCTGGCATGGGGAAGGGCTCGTAAGGGTGAGCCACAGACGCTAATAAATTGGCAGCACTGACAGCTTAGATGGAGAGGTCTGCTCTGTGGTTTTCCACATATTCCAGATTTCCTCTCAATAAGTAAGTGCTGTGTTGGTATTGAAAAATTTGCTTCTCCGGGACGCCTGGGTGGCTCAGTTGGTTAAACAGCTGCCTTCGGCTCAGGTCATGATCCCAGGGTCCTGGGATCGAGTCCTACATCAGGCTCCCTGCTCAGCAAGGAGCCTGCTTCTCCCTCTGCCTCTGCCTGCCTCTCTGCCTACTTGTGTTCTCTCTCTCTCTCTCTCTCTCTCTCTCTCTCTCTCTCTCTCTCTCTCTGTCTCTCTGACAAATAAATAAATAAAATCTTTAAAAAATAAAAATAAAATAAAAATAAAAATTCGCTTCTTGGAGGAGAAAGAAACATAAATCTCCAAATGGAAGGAGGAAACTTTCTTTTGCCCAGACACAAAACCCTCGCCCCTGCCCAGGACAGCCGGTCCACTTCCTGATTCTCCAACACCCGCCGACTCCCATGACCCCAAAGTTCACCCCAGTGTCTCCGTCTATACACACCCAGCCCTCTTCATGACTCAGCTCAAATCTGACCTTCACCAAGGAACCACCACAGGGGCTGACCCCAGGCAGCCCCCCGTGCCAGCGTACCCCTCCACATAGGATTCCTCAGAGTGGGACTGATCTTTTTGAATCTTAGTCTCCCTCATATTTATTAAACCAATGCCAGTCCCCTGTGGGGGCCCCAGAAACTACCATGGAAGAGCAGAGGGCCGGGCTGACGCCTAATTCCCCCCCCCCAGCAGCTGTGAAACTGGGAGGCTTCTTCACCCATAAGCACTGGGGACAGCAGGTAGGACTCTCACAAAGATAACACGATCTCTTCCATAATAATAATTCCACAAAATAATTGCTGTAGATTTGGAAACTTGGTATGTCACATGCCCAGCACAGTGGCTTGCTTACTCATTCATTATTTTTATTAATAATCAAGAATGACCATAAAAGCAGGCTGTAGGTGTGGTGTATGTGGACACGCCACTCCGAGTGAGATCCCCAGTGCCCAGCCCGTCGGAGCACTGAATGCCAGGGCCAAGGACACCTGTGGATTCAGGAACCTCAGGACCAAAACAGCAGCAGCAGGATAAGGAGGAGGACAGGCTAGGGATGGGAAGGGGATGGGAGGGCAGGTAGGAAAAAATATTTTCGGAGCAGGTTTCTATGCCCTCTTGTCAACGCTCTTCGATCTTCCTAAGAACCTCCAAGGTGGTGGCCTCCATTCCCAAATTCACCTCATGGTCCAAGATGGCTGCTCCAGCCCTGCAGCCAGCCATCACATCCAACTTCCAAGGGCAAGAAGAGGAAAGGGAAAGAGAATGATGCTGCCCAGAAATTATACACACCAGCAGTGCTGATATCCCACTGGACAGAACTTAGGCTCACGATTTCAGCAAGCTTCAGAAAGCCTGGGAAATTAAGTCTGTATTCTAATGACCTTGTGGTCAGCTAAAGGTCGGAGGTTCTTTCATGAAAAGCAGAGTTTCTACTATGTACATATAAGGAAACTGAGGCACAGACAGGGAAGTAGCTTGTCCATGCTGACTGTAAGCAAAGCAGACCCTGGTAGGTGAATAATGGCCCCTCCAAAGACATCAGGTCCCAATCTCTGGAAGCTGTAAGTGTGAGCTTATAAGCAAAAAGGGTCTTTGCAGATGTGATTAAATCATGGCTCTTGAGATGGGGAGATTATCCTGGGTTACTCAGTGGGACCGAAATATAATCCATATATCCCTGTAAGAGGGAAGTCGAGGGAACATTAATCATCCCAGGCCTTGGGCGCCTGGGTGGCTCAGTGGGTTAAAGCCTCTGCCTTCGGCTCAGGTCATGATCTCAGGGTCCTGGGATCCAGTCCCACATCAAGCTCCCTGCTCAGCAGGGAGCCTGCTTCTTCCTCTCTCTACCTGCCTCTCTGCCTACTTGTGATCTCTCTCTCTCTCTGCCAAATAAGTTAATAAAATCTTAAAAAAAAAAAATCATCCCGGGCCTTGGAGAGGCGTGGCCACCATCAAGGAAACTTCGCAGCCCCCAGAAGCCAGAAGAGGCAAGGACGGGTCCCCCCCTTGAGACCCCAGAGCGAGCATGGCCCTGTAGACACCTTGATTTCAGCCCAGGGACACTGACTTCAGACCTCTGGCTTCCAGAGAACCTAAATGTCTGCCGTTTGAAGTTACCAACACAGAGTTCGCCTCTTACAGCTGCCCCATTCACTAATACAGACTCTTCAAGCAAACCTAAAGCCCGGCTGCGGAGTCAGGGGGTAAGAATGGTAGGGGCCCTTCCCAGCACTGCTGGTCAGAGATCAGACTGGTTCTTGCCCGCTGTGCCAGGCCGCGGGCCCCAGACCTGGGCGGGGGTTGGGGGGGGCGGGCCAAGCTCATCACCCATGGTCTCCCCGCGGCCCCGGCAGGGCCACAGGATGCTGGGCTCCTAACGTCACCAGCAATTTTCCCGCCCAGGGGCTGGCGTGAGCAAAGGGGAGGCACCTAATTGAAGAATGAGCTCACTGGGAGGGCAATTTATTCTGCTTATTCTATTTATCCTGGGCCATCAGCCGCTTCCGTGTGGTGCCCACGCGCTGAGCCAGGTTTTGAGGTGTCCCCGGAGAACTCCTGCAGTTCGTGGGAAAATCTCGGGGGCAGGCACGCCCGAGCCGCCTCCTCTTTCTTGTAAATGTTTTCTTCTGGTTTCTCTTCCGCGTGTCTATTTCACATGCTACCCTAAGCCTCGCCGCTGGGTTGACTGACAGCGGGGCTGACAAGCCGCCCAAAGCCTGGGCGAGTTCTCAAACCCCCCCTTCTCTCTGCCCCACACCGTGTCCACTACCTGGTCCTGCTGATGCTGCTTCCAGAGCCGCTTTTGCGCCATCCCCGTCCCTCCATCACCACCATCGCCGGCCTCACGCCGGTCTGCTCCTTCTCTCCCCCGACCCCAGCTACCCGCTCCCAATCGACTCCTTGTGCTGCCGGGGTCCTTCTCACCAAGGGAAAATCACATCAGGCCCCTGTGGGGGTTGATTAGTGTCCCCCCAAGTTCATGGGCACTCAGAACCTCAAAAGTGATCTTTGGAAACAGGGTCTCTGCTGATATGATTAGCTAAGATAGCTCACACGGGAGCAGCAGGGGACCATCATCCTGGTGACTGGAACTGATGGGAAGAGCGACCACACAGAGACCCACACGGAAGGCCCTGTGAAGGCGAGGGCAGAGGTCGGAGCAATGCAGCAGCAAACAAGGAACGTCAAGCATCCTTCCCTAAAGCATAAGAGGGAACGCGGCCCTACAAACACCTTGATCTCAGACTTCTGGCCTCTAGAAGTGCGGGAGAAAACGTCTCTTGAAGCCCATCTTCTTGGCTCCCCAGCTCCTCCAAGGTCTGGCCCGGCCTGCAGCCCATCAGCAGCTCCTACCCTATCTCCCTCTCCCTGCCTTCTGCTTTTATTCCCTCCACATGTCTATGTCCTCTCCCTCCGTGTCTCATCACCTGCTGCTCTCTCTGCCTGGAACCCTCCCCCGAAAGGGCTCTTGGTGGCAGCAAGAGGAAGGAGGCCCAGGACCCAATTCCTGGAGCCTTAGTTTCCTCCCTATGCCCCTAGTTGATACCACAGTGCATCTAGCTCGAGCAAGAGTGAAACCTGGAAGCGAACGTGGCTCCCACTGTTCACTGATTTTTTCCAGAACCTTCCATGTGTTTTCAGTTTCTGAGAATCCAGCTCAGTGTCCTTCACTCCAAAAGGTACACCTGAAATGTTAGCCATATATGGACTTTTTTTTTAAAAGAGCGTGTCTATTTTAGCTCCAAACTCTGAACATGACCTGTTGGGTATTTTCCATCTGGCACTCAACAACCAAATTCTGTGACTTCCAGGTCATCCCGCATGTATTTGCTTCGTTTTCTCACTGTGAAAGGCTCTTTGTTGCTTCCAGGAAGTGTCACAATAACGAGGGACGGTTAATTTCACTCCTCTCCCTGGGCTGGACTCAGGCCAGGAAGGAGGGCAGGCAAAGGGCCATGGGGATAAGGGTCAGACTTCGCACTAGAAGGTAAGCTCCGTGAGGACCGAGGCCTCCCGTCTCCTGCACCCCAGAGCCAGTCCCGGGGTGTCAAGTGAATTAACCACAGCAGACATCTCTCGTTCCATGCCCAGAGTCTGCTCCACTCTCTCCGCTGTCCTCGGCTCCCCTGATTTATTTTGTTCCTTACATTTTTCTCGCTCAGCTCTCGGGGAACACGTGAGCACCCGGGCCAATGAGACCATTCTGTTCCATGGGTTTGGGGATCGGCACGTGACCCAGTAGAGTCAATGACTCACAAGAAGATTATTGCTGAGCTTCGGTGAAGTTCTCCCTGTTCCTCTCGTTCTAGAATCAGGGAACCCATGTTGTCCTCAAGGAAGCAGTGAAGGGGAGAGAGAAGTCAGTCCTTTTTCTTTTCCTAGAGCCCCGGATCCAGCTTTCCCTAACCAGAATGGATTTGCCACCTGAATTATCATTGTCACATAAATCATTCATTCTTTCTTTCTCTTTTCCTTAAATTAGTTTGGATTGAGTTTTTGGATGCATGCAACCAAAAAACGTCCTGCCCAATATATGAATGAATGAATGAACGAACGAAACTCTAGTTCCAATCAATGACTCTTTTCAGCACCGTGCCCACATATCCAGAACACAGGGCTTTTGCACAAAGATAAGGGAGTTTAGGACCACGCCCTCAGACTTCAGAGTGACCCAGATGTCCCCTGAGGCCTCTTGACCCCTCAGGTGACCCCCCATCTTTCTATTCTTGTGATCGCCCTCCCCAAAGGTCCTCTCATTCCAAAGCACTCCCCAAGATTTCTGTGAATTTCAACACATCCGACCTTCTCGAGGGCCCCTCAGATTCCCTGAATTAACATGGTGGATGGTCCTCCGGTCACTGCCCTGTGTCCTCTCTCTTGCACACCACAAAAAGCCAGAGGGAAGAAGAGGCCCTTCCTCAACTTCCACAAACCACCCCCCCTTCTCCAGTCTCCTGAGACATCCACGGGGAACAGTGGGAAGGGGAAGACATGTGCTCAGGACATGGGCCTACAGCAGCCACACAGCTCCCCATTGATCTTTACACATCCTTCGTCTGGAAAGACCTCCAGCCACACCCGACACTGGAGTCATCGCGGATCAGTCCACACACATGGCTCCCAGCTCCGTGTGAACTCTCCGCCTCCCCCCTGCGTTCCTGCACGGGTCCCTACTCCCTCTGATGCAGACTCAGAAAACACCCTGCAGAGCCTCCCCCTCTAGCAACCTAGCACTTTGTTTGCACAAAGTTTCCTCCCTCCTATGAGTTCTTGGGGCTACCATGAAGGTTTTTAATATTTTCCACTATCTTACAAAGTTAAAGTTATTATAGTTGCCATTTTTTAAAAGATTTTATTTATTTGTCAGAGAGAGAAAGAGAGTTTAAGAAGGGGGACTAGCAGAGGGAGAGGGAGAAGCAGAGCTTCCCACCAAGCAGGGAGCCCGATGCGGGGCTCGATCCCAGGACCCTGGGATCACGACCTGAGCCGAAGGCAGACGCTTAACTGACTGAGCCACCCAGGCGCCCCACCTGGCTGCCATTTAGAGGGAGCACCTCCAGCAAGCCAAACACCATATGGGGCCCACATTGCCGACTCCGAAAAATTAAGTAAACTTGCCCAAGATCGCACAGCTTATGAATGGAAGAGCCCAAATCCCAAAGCTCATACTATTTTCCTGGTCAAAACATTCAGTTTTCCCACGGCGACTCCTGCCTTTAGGCCAGTGCTCCCTGGGGGCGTCCGCGGACTCAGAGCTCCCCTCCGCCTGCCTGCCCAGCGCGCCCGCCATGCGAAGCTACCAGGCGCGATGTGGCTGCTGGGACCAAGGATCTGAAGAGTGAAATTTATATTTTAATTGATTTAAGTCTACATTGCCATGCGTGCCTAGTGGCTCCCAGATCGGACAACACCACTTTAGAAGGTCCTGTTCATCCGCCTACATTTGGACTGAGCTTTGTACAAGGACGAAGGGAACCCCGGGGGTCTTCCTGGTGGGCAGCCGCCGCGTGCCAGGTCGCTCCTCCCCGAAGCCCATCTCTCATGTGTGTCCCCAGGACCTCACTCCGTCCTTGGAGGGAGCGATGCTCTGGCCTGGCTGGCCCAGGCTGGGCCCTCTGCCTAGAGGACGAGAGCTCCATCCTCTGTCCCCACCAGCCCACTGACCTGGTTAACCCCTCCCTGTTGTCAAGGTCTCAGCCGACACGTTGTTCTTCCCAGGAAACCAGCCTTGACCCCTGAGCCGGGTCCATGTAGGGTGCTGCCTTTTCCTTTAGACGCTCAGCACAGTTCTGTGTGCAAACTGTTTGCATGACGGCGGTCTCCTCTGCTTCCCTCAAGGTCAAGTAGCGTGTCTGTCTTACCCTGTTCCGTATCCTTTGCAGCCAGCTCAGAGCTTGGCACATAGTACATGCTCAGGAGGTATTTGTCCAACAAATGAATCAGTCAGTTGAGCTAGAGACTGAGAATGTCTAACATTTCATTCCCTGTAGCTCCCTTTAGACCTGGACCATGAGCAGGCAGTTTTTCTCTAAAGGACCAGGTATTTGGGGCGCCTGGGTGGCTCAGTTATTAAGCATCTTCCTTCAGCTCGGGTCATGATCCCACGGTCCTGGGATCCAGCCTTGCATCGGGCTCCCTGTTCGACGGGAAGCCTGCTTCTCCCTCTCCCACCCCCCTTGCTTGTGTTCCATCTCTGTGTTTCTCTGGCAACTAAATAAATAAAATCTTTAAAAAAGAAAATGGACCAGGTAGCAAAAACTTTAGGCTTTGTGGGCCCTACCATCTCTCTTGCCACCACTCAGTGCTGCCACCGTAGAACGAAACCATTGCAGCAGCCATAAACGGTATGTAAATGAATGGGCATGGCTGTGTTCCAATAAAACGTGATTTAGCAAAGCAGGTGGTGGGCCAGATGTGGCCCCCAGGTGGTCACTGCAGATCTCGGCCCGGGACTTGAGTGGGGAACATCAGGTGGAAAACAGGGGGAGGGGGCCCCCGGCAGAGACCTCAAGGCTCAGCCCCCCGAAGGAGGGCCCCTCTTCCAGCTCTCTGTGCCTCCGCTGACGGGGCGCGAAAGGAAACTTCCTTAGTGGAGCACTTGGGCAAGACGGGGGATGCTTCCTAACCCTGAGGAAGGGAGTGGACCAGCCCAGGTCGCCGGTGGAGCGTCTGGCCAGGGCACGGAACCAACTCCTGGGACCGGGGACTCGGCGCCCACAATGGAACCCATTGACAGAGAACAAGAGTGGTGTTGAGAAGCTGGTGCGTTTCTTGTCATGGTTCGCCAAGGGGATGTGGTGAGCCGGGCTTTCTCCACATCCTGCTCTTGCTGCAGAGCTGGCGCGGAGGGGCCTTCCTGTCGGCAGGGGAGCCCCCCAGTCCCGCCCCGGGGTCAGGGAGACGGCCCGCAGCGCAGGCAGCCCGGGGTGGCGGCGCCTCGGGGACACGCGGGTGACCGCTCTGCCCGGTGGCTGGCGGGGCCGCGGGGCGCCTTCCCTGTGCCCCGGCCTCCCGGGCGGGAGCGGGAGGGTTTTCCTCTCTGCGACCTCCGAATGGGGTGCTTGGCAGCTGTTTACCTGGTGCGTGGGGCCCGGTGCGGGGAAGAGGGACTTTCTGGCTCAGAAAGGCCGGGCTTTGTTCTGCCGCCTTCCCACGAGGAGCTTCCACGGGGGCCCCGGTGCATCTGCCCCGAGGGAGGCTGGAGGAGGGAAGAGGCGCTCGAGCCCTTGGCCCGGGGTCCTCCGCTCCCTGCGCGCTCAGCCGGGCGGGCGCCCAGCCCTGCCCGCGGTGACGACCTGCCCCAGCGACGCGGCCGCTGGGGGGGCGAGG
>LNAC01000048.1:1370485-1393271 GCA_002007465.1 Ailurus styani | reverse complement strand
GGAGCGGACCCCGGGCGGGCTTGGGGAGCAGGCGCGCAGCGCACGGGCCGTGCAGAGGCCGCAGGGCTTGGGCGCCGCGCCCACCGGGTCGCATCCGCGGCGTCAGCACGGGGAGGTCTTCGGCCAGCGCCTGAACCTCCGAGGGGCCGGTCATCCCGTTCCTGGTCCCGTCCTCACGCCGGTGGCTACTTTAGGGAAGCCGGGGCACGGTGCCTGGCACAGAGAGAGCATCTGGGAAACGGGGTCCCTGCTAGTCTAAGGGCCTTCTGCTCTGCGGTCCTTGCTTCTCTCGCTGAGGAGCTTTAGTCTCTCAGAACGGCCTCCCTGGAGGCTAGCGGGGCGGCCACACGGGGTCGAGCCTCCAATCATCCGACGTCACCAGCGCAGACGACAGAAATCCCAGGGAAGGGCTCCCATTGGCTTAGCGTGGTCATGTGCCCAGTCATGTGCTCGGACCAACCCTCCAGCCCAGGTGATTGGTGTCAATTGGTCACCTGACCACAGCCGGGCTCCGGACAGCCCGTGGTGACTGACCGCTCCTCCAGAATCCGTAGGTCGGTTTCCCGAAAGGATGGCAGAGTCGTGGAAGACAGAGCAGAATGTATCAACCTCTCACCGGCTTCATGAGAGAGGGCTGCCCAGGAGCCGGGGATTGACACGGCCTCCCCTGGAGACTGTCAGGAAAAGCCCGGAAGTATGCATGGAGTTCCAAGACCAGGAAGCTGCCGGCACTGTCATCAGGCAGGTGGCACCACCTTCAACTAAGCAGAGGCCCCCGGGGCTGCTGGAGCTCAAAGTGTGGCCCTTCCAGGGTAGTTACCACCTGTGGAATATACTCGGAGGAAGACAATGGAAAGTCATCACAGCATATTCCAGAACACCTTAGAGTAAGATGGACTCAGGTCTTCTCCTTTGGATCTAAAGACATGGCCAGATGCACCATGGTGAGCAGCTCGAGCTCCTGGATCGTGGCAGGGATCGAATTCAAGCTCTGCAGCTCATTCATTCATTCATTCATCCATTCATCCATCCATCCATCCATCCATCCATCCATCCATCCAAATATATGTATGGATTGCTCACTAAGTGTCCAGCACTGAAGAGACACAGTGGTAAGACAGACATGGCTTTCTCATCCAGCGGCAACCACATAGCTAGAGAGACGGTTGTTAAACAAATACAGGCTCCATTAGCATATAATCACGACGTGAGATAGATTCTGTGCAGCAAAGAGGGAAGGGATTGGGTGGGAATTTGAAGGAAGAAACTTAGAGAGGCAGGGGTCTGTTCGAAGGCGTGTCTGTTAGGCCAAGAATCATGCAGCAGGAAGAACATTCCAGCAGAGAGGACAGGAGGTGCACCAGCTCTTCTAATCACTGCGAGGAAAGGAAGTGATAGGGGTTCCGAGCAGGGAAGCAAGAGGTAAACCTACGATGAGACACTCAGACAGGTCACTGGCGGTGTGGACCCAGTGAGAGGCTGAGAGATGGGAGTGTCCTCCCCCTCTAAGGTGCTCTGTGCTTGGACTGGGACTCCCCTGGAGCTAGGAATGCCAAGTGAAGGACTGATTTGCCGCAGAACCAGTTTATAACTGATGCAGCGGGCAACTGCTGCTTGGGTCTGCCCCACACTCCTCCTGAGGACCTGTCATTCTCCCTGATCAATGCAGGGCTGCAAGAGTGACCCAAACTAAGCCAATTCTTGTGCCCCATCCCCTCCATTGTCTGAGGCAGGAATTCAGGAATGGAGCCAAAACTCCAGGGAAAGCAGAGCTACTCAGAGCCAGCTAATGAGAGAGAAATAAATAGCCATCCTCTGAGCCCCTGAATCCAGCTGCACCTGAAGGTGGAATATCTCTGATTTTTTTTCCTTTTCTTTTTTTTTTCCACGTTTCTCTCTCTTTTTTTTTTCCCTAAGTAAATCTGAATTTTGTTTCTGACATTTGAAACGCAGATAGACATCAGAATTCAGGATGTTCTAGACCGTAGAAAGAGAATACATTGCAAATGCCATATAATATAGGACACCTCTTTGGAGCCTGGGGAGACACCTCAGTGTAAATATGTTAATAATTCTAAAACAACATGTACAAATATTCACCCAGGTTGGGGTCAATAAAGAAAGGCTAAATAAATAAATAAATAAATGCTACAGAATAGCCTCACATCAGGTTTTGCTGCCAAATGAATTGCACCAAACGCAAAGCACTTTCTGTTTTTACAATGTCTTAGGTTTTGCATTTATGGCTAAGGGATTGTGGATCTAAAATACCACAAAATTCATTCAACGAGCACTTATGGGACCCTTACTGTGAGCTGAGCCTCATGCAGGGGGTTTCCCACAGGTAACCTTCTGAGCCTTTACCCCAAAACTGGGTCTTAGAAAGATGAGTGCCTCTGCCAAAGTCACACAACCCTAAGGACCAGGTTTGGGACAAGAACCCACCAAAGTGTGCCCCTTTCTGTCACCCGGGTGGTTTGCAACATCAGTCTTCACTGAATTTTCTACTAGTCTCCAGCAGGATGAGGAAACTAAGGGTACCACGTTGACTGTTTCTCTAGGGAACATGTGTTAAAGTCCAAGGATTCACTTTTACTCTGATCCTCTACCTACTTTCTAGCATTCAAACGTCCTCTCTTGAGGAAGTGACAATGACTGTAGATTCCTTTTATTTTATTTTAAGATTTTATTTATTTATTTGACACAGAGAGATCACAAGTAGGCAGAGAGGCAGGCAGAGAGAGAGGAGGAAGCAGGCTCCCTGCTGAGCAGAGAGCCTGATGTGGGGCTCGATCCCAGAACCCTGAGATCATGACCTGAGCTGAAGGCAGAGGCTTTAACCCCCTGAGCCACCCAGGCGCCCCAGTAGACTCCTTTTAAAATGCAAAATAGCCTTCACCTCTGCGCCCTCAACCAAAAATTGGCGAGAAGACTTTGCCAGCCTATGAAACCTGCAATCCGAGAGGCTGAGAGTCCACATCGCAGCCCCCATCTGCCAAGGAGCAGGTCTTCGTGGCCAACTGCAGGCAAAGCCTCTGCTCACAGTCCCTGTCATGCGTGGCCCCAGTGCAGAGGCTAACGGGAAACCACACGTGTGTACCCGTGACCCAGCTGACTCCTGAGTGGCTCCCATCAAAAGCAGATTTCTCTCTGCAGGAACATCTGTCACATTCACACCATGCCTGTCACAGAAGCAATTGCTGAATCAGTTCCCCAGGGAGTGAGAACCTGACGTCTCATTTGCATGGCTGGCTCTTCTGGGACTGGAAGTGCTGCCTGTCCCTATTCTATCCCCGGGTTGTCCACGTTTTTTAAGAGAGGTCTTGAGAGGGCGCCTGGGTGGCTCAGTTGGTTAAGCTACTGCCTTCAGCTCAGGTCATGATCTCAGTGTCCTGGGATGGAGGCCCACATCAAGCTCCCTGTTCCACAGGGAGCCTGCTTCCTCCTCTCTCTCTGCCTGCCTCTCCGCCTACTTGTGATCTCTCTCTCCATCAAATAAATAAATAAATAAAGATGTCTTGAGATTCCATTCTTGAGATGGAACCTACAAAACCCCTAGCCTCGCACCTGACACGGTGGGTGCAGGGGAAATACTAAGTTCCTTCTCTCTGAAAATGTATACACAGGATTGTCTTAATAAAAGAAACTGCTCCAGGTGTGGGGGAGAAAGGTTTTGGTTTAAGAGAGAATATTTTTAAAGAAAGCCTTAATTAGGGTGCCTGGGTGGCTCAGTGGGTTAAAGCCTCTGCCATCAGCTCAGGTCATGATCTCAGGGTCCTGGGATCAAGGCCCACATCGGGCTCCCTGCTCAGCGGGGAGCCTGCTCCCTCCTCTCTCTCTGCCTGCCTCTCTGCCTACTTGTGATCTCTCTCTGTGTGTCAAATAAATAAAATCTTTTTTAAAAAGCCTTAATTAAAAGCATGAGATACCAATTCACACTTATCAGAATGGCCAAAATCAAAAGGATTGACAACATCAGTGCAGGGCGGGGGGAACCAGGGCACCGGCACACCGCTGGTGGGGACAGAAACTGACGTGTCTGCTATGGAAACCTGTTGGTCAGTATCCACCAAGTACATGTGTGTACCCTCTAAACCAGCAATTCCACAATTCCAGAAACGAGCATTATTTCCTCCAAAGTATAGACAAAGCATTAGTGGCAATTTTATTGACAATAGCTCCAAACAGGAAATAACCCAAATGTCCATCAGAAAAAAAAAAAAAGTAATATGTTAATACTACAGAGTATTATGCAACAGAGAAAAAGAATGAACTAGAGTTGCTGAACCACATGGAGGAATCTCACAGATATTTGTTGAGCAAAAGAAGCCAAACACAAAAGAGGATGTCTTATACATATAATTCCATTTTTGTGACATCTGTGATGGTTAACTGTATGTGTCAACTTGGCTGAGCCAAGCTGCCCAGATAGAGGATCAAACATTATTCTGAATGTTTCTCTGACAGTGTTTTGGGGTGACATTAACACTCAAATCACTGGATTCTGAGTAAAGCAGATTCCCTTTTATAATGTGGGTGGCCCTCATCTAATCAGTTGAAGGCTTGGGGCGCCTGGGTGGCTCAGTGGATTAAAGCCTCTGCCTTCAGCTTGGATCATGATCTCAGGGTCCTGGAATCGAGCCCCGAGTCAGGCTCTCTGCTCAGCGGGGAGCCTGCTTCCTCCTCTCTCTCTTTCTCCCTGCCTCTCTGCCTACTTAGAATCTCTCTCTCTGTTAAATAAATAAATAAAATCTTTTAAAAAAATAATCAGTTGAAGGCCTGAATAGAATAAAAGACTGACTTCCCAGAGCAAGAAAGAATTCTGCCAGCAGACGACCTTCAGACTTGAACTACAATATCAGCCTCTGCCCTGGGTTTCCAGCCTGCCAGCCCACTCTTCAGAATTTGGACATGCCAGCCACTCTAATCGAAATTCCTTAAAATAAATCCTCCTCTATATAGTTAAATATCCTATTGCTTCTGTTTCTCTGGAGAACTCCTTTTTTTTCTTAAAGATTTCATTTATTTTTTTGAGAGAGAGAGCGAGAGTAAGCAAGAGCATGAGAGGGGAGAAGGTCAGAGGGAGAAGCAGACTCCCCATGGAGCTGGGAGCCCGATGTGGGACTCGATCCCAGGATTCCGGGATCATGACCTGAGCGGAAGGCAGTTGCTTAACCAACTGAGCCACCCAGGCGCCCTCTCTGGAGAACTCTAATACAATATCCATAACCAGCAAAGTTCATCTTTGATGAGAGAGATAAGATCAGCTGTCACCTTCGGCTGGGATACTGAATAGGAGGGAGATGGAAGAATGCTCCGGGGTGCTGGCGATGTTCCGGACCTTGATCTGGGTGTTAGCTACCCAAAGGATTACCTTTGTAAACACCCATCGAGCTATATCCTTCAGATCAGTGCATCTCATTTTATGTAGACTATACCCCAATAAAAACTATAAAAACAAGACAAAATTGGATGATATTATTTGTCATCTAACCCAGAGATCCTTCTCAGTAGTGGGACCCAGGCCACTGGCTGGTGTGGCCAGCCACTAGCCTCCCAGATGAAGCTGCAGAACTCAGAAATCACACATTCTGCAACAGACATTCAGCAAGACTCCTGGGCACTAACCAAGGCTCGTTCCCGCTCTCCTGGAGTCTACGCTGCACTGTGGGGGCGGGGAGTGGCATTTTAATTAAAGAATCACACACATAAACGTAGGCTCCATCACAACCCAGGCAAGTGCTGCGGGAGGGGCTGCTTCCATGAGAGCTGAGACCCTGGGGGATTAGCCCGTTGGCACAAATCAGGAGGATATCTTGAGAAAGCCGGCACTGAGCTGAGGTCTGCAGGCTGAGCTGGGGCTGAAGAGGCAAGGAAGGAGGGATAGGCTCCTCTCTGCAGAGAGAAAGGAAGGTGCACAGTCCCCTGGCTGAGAGACCGAAGCGGCAGAAGCCACAAGAACCAGGGCAAGGCCAGCTCTGGTTGAAAGCAGAAGTGTCTGTGGGAGCCAGCCCGCCAGCCCACACTGGCCCCAGGAGGCCGGGACAAGGCTCTGGTTTGGCTTAAGGCCGTGCTTCTCAGCCGAGAAGGGGTAGCCTGGAAGAGGCAACCCTCCCCGGGGCCCTGCGGCAATGCCTGCAAACATTTCAGTTGTCCCGACTTGGCGGGGGGCGGGCAGGGTGCCTCTGGCATCGGCCGGCACAGGCCAGCTTGCCAAGCATCTGGCGGTGCACGGGTGTCCCAAGTGTCAACAGTGGCCAGGGAGAGAAACCCAGCTCTGAGGGACTAAGGCCTTTGTGGTGACAAGCAGTGAGGACAGGGCATTTTGAAATTTTCCTCTGATGATAGTGTGGAGAAGGGAACGGTCTGATAACAATAATAACAACAATAACAGCAAATAGCAGCTGCTGCCTCTTTACTGAGCACCTACTATGTGCTAGAGACCATGCCACCCACTTGATGCCCATCAGCTCACACGATCCCACGACAGCCCCATTTTACAGATGAATAAAGTGAGTGCCACCTATGATCACCCGGCTGGAAGGCAAGGGGCTTGGGCTCTGGGGTCCCGCAGTGCCTCTGGAGACAGGCAGCTGTTTCCACCTAGCATGAGCGGGGCAGCCTTCCATCGGTGGAGCCGCAGCTCGGAGACACTTGTTCCCTCCTGCTGGGGACCGAAGGGGCTATTCCTGTTACGCCTCATGCCTACCAGCCACAAACTGTTTGGACGTCGTACTTCTCCCCCACAAATGACACGACAGTGACGTGACTAATCACGCCTGCCGCATGGAATTATTCTGGAGGACAAACAGGTGCGAACCCACCCCTGGTCAATTAGGGCTGTCCTTTAATCCTGCCCCGCGTTGTCGAACACGCTGTATTAAGACCACATTTTTTGCAGACACGAAAGAGGGAAATCACGTCACGGCGCCCAGAAAGCACTCCCGGTTCCTTCCAGCCTCCCAAGGGACACCCCTCCCCAGCATCCTTTGTTTCATTTCTGCACAGGGAAAGATGCGTCCCAGCACCTGCCAAATGCTGGGAGGCCCCTGCTCAGCAGCGCCGGGGGAAGAGCTTCTCCGGGGAGAGGTGAGACCCCAAGCACCCGGTGGCTGGAACCAGGAGCCTTCTCTGGGATGGTGCTAACCCTGAGACAGGGGTAGAATTGCTGGGACAACTACTAGGTACCCATCCTGCATCCTTCTGGCAAAAACAATCCAATTTTCCTTCGGGGAGTCATCTCTCCATCACCTTCAGTCCACATTAGCCTGGGGTTGATGCCCCGCCCACTCCAGATCACATGACCTCCCCACATGGCCAATCAGCATGTTCCAGGCCAGTCCCGGGATCCCCACAGGCACCTGCCTAGTGGGCCTGCTGGGGCTCAATCATAGACACCCACAATTTGGGGGGTAAAGAAAATCTCTTTCTTAACTTGAAAGGTCTTCATCTGACTAGGGGTCACCTCAAAAGGACAGCCAGTGTGACAGTAAAGCCAACAAAGAGGGCACCTGGCTGGCTTGTCAGAATAGCAAGCAACTCTTGAGCTTGGGGTTGTGAGTTCCACACCCGGGATGGGTATAGAGATAGATGAATGAATGAATGAATGAATGAATGAATGAATGAATGAATGAAAGTAGAGTGCAGAAAGGTCCAGACCAACATCCTGAGAAAGTCATGTGAACCCCTAGATCCATCTGTGCCGGAAGCTTGCCTGTACTTGGACTTTTCACATACACAGGTCAATAAATTCTACTTTTTGCCTAAGCTGCTTCGAACTGAGATTTCTGACACTTGCAACCAAGGAACTTCAACAGTGATCTCAATTCAATTCCATAAGTATCTGTTGTACCTGATCAGGCTCTGTCCATACCAGCCACTATAGGTTCTTAAAGCAAAGCGGGCTACAGGTCTTTAGCCATGAAGAGATAACAGAAAAGAAAAACCTTTTCTGTTACCTGTGTCTAGGCAATAAACAGAATCAAAAGCAGAAGCATCGCCCAGTCTCTTTCCATGGTGAATCACAGAAATCTGATCGGCATATGCTTAAAAAACAACATATTGGCGCTTATATCAATGATGTCCATTTCAGGAAAGGCTGGATCTAGGTGCTCAAAGATGCTTTCAGGAACCCTCCTACGTCTTAGACACACACATACCTGCTCTCGTGTAGACTCTCACTCTGGTTCATGCCTTGTTGTTGTATCTGTCTCTCCATCCATCCATCCATCCATCCTTCCATCATATACACATTTCACGGATTCTCAGGTACACATTTTTTCACATATTAATATCTCTGAAATCAGAATGTGACTCATATCCAGAAATATGTCACCGTTTGATTGGCAGGCCTTTTTTCCTTCTTAGTTTTACATAAAATAAAGAATTGTATGTCCTACAATGACAGGTATCAGCCTCTCCCACTGATGGGGGTTTTTCCATGTAGTGGGGAGAGAGGGAGCATACCAGAGACAGCTCTAACATCCAAAGGAAAGGGGAGCTGGGCTCCCTGTGTCTGTAAATAGAATGACGAGGACAGATTCTGACTGGCTTGGCACAGGTCACAAGACCATCACTGTGGCGGGGACATGGCGGGGAGGGCTGTGATTTGCCAGGCCCGCCCACACACCACCCCAGTACCCCCGGCCCAGCTTCCACAGTCAGCACCACCAGACCCACAAGCCGCACAGGAGGACAAACGAGGGGCCAGGATGAGGAAGGAATGTGGGACAAATATCATCGGCAAACGTCTTCAACCAACCACATTTACGATCCTGAATATCGCTTAGCACTGAGGCAGGCTGACAGTAGAAAAACAAATGAAAACAAAGAGATGACCCACAGAAACCACCATCGCAGTGCCTCCTGATCGGCACTAAACATCCTTGACTCTTCGGTGCATCTCGGAGTTTCCTGCGACAAATCTCCACCTGGAAGGCTAAGCTGGGTCTGCCGGCTCAGTCATGAGACCAGCGCCGTTTCCAAAGGAGCCCCCTGACACTGGCTTGGACGGCTCAGCCCAGCACATGACCTTGGCACAGCCTGGCAGCCTGCGACGAGGCCGACAGACCTCACACACACGGCCCCCAGCCTGAGCTGCTTCTTGGCTACCCTGTTCCTCAGGCCTCCCCAACGGGGTCATCGGCCGGGAGAGGAGCGGGGTCTCAGATGACTCCACTCCTGGTCTCTGTCTTTCTCTGGTGTGAGCGTGTGAGTGGGTGCAAATGCTGGGAGGCCCGTGCTTGTGTTAGGGGGCGTGAGCCAAAGTGTGTGTGTGTGAGCATGAGTGCACTTGCACACATTTGCACATACCTATATGTGCTTATGGGGAGCGTGTGTGCATGTAGATGTCTGTGAAAGGAAATATTTATGTGTACATATGTGCCTGCGCACGGGTTGGCCCCACCTGGGGCCCCGCCCACCTGGGCCCCGCCCCCTCGGCCACCTGCTGCCACGCCCATCCCCCAGTGGAGACTGACTTCTTGACTTCCCTCTCAAAGCTTTTACTTCTCTCTACCTCATGACCTCCACTGGCTCCCCAACATCCTAAGGAGGCTACATGGGTGTTACTATCCCTACTTGCAAGACAAAAAAGCTACCGGAGCAGCTGCCTATGGTCTCCCAGGGGTTAGCAGTAGGACAGACCATGGTCTCTGACTTACATCCCTGTGATCTTTTCCCCAGAAAGGGAGGCCTCAGACTCATTCAGATAACAAAGCAACACATCCGCCCATCCTTTCAACTACGCAAGCATTTCCTGGATGCCTCCCAGAGCCCAGGACTGGGGCCGGTACTTTGTATACCATCTCTCAATCCTCCCGGCAGCCCACTGACTCCATCTTGCACAAGGAAGCTCAGAGAGGCTAGGCAGTGTGCTCTAGATCACACAGCTGCTGTAGTCGATGGTCCAAGACCAGGGCTGGGAGTGGAAGCACAGCAGCTCACAGCTGAGCTCCTCCCTGGTAATTGTCCTTGGCCTTGGAGAGCTGCCTCATCTGAGCAGATGGCCCCTTCCTGGGGAGGCAGCCTGCATCCAGTGACTGGTAGATACAGTCTTTCCCTTGGTTGGGGACATCTCTGAAGGGCCAACCCAGCTCCGAGCTCCGCCGGGGACGTGCTGAGATGCCCCTCTGCCCAGTCCAGCTGCCTGCTCGTCCTCACGAGCGTGGCTTCTGAAAACCCACCCCATTAAACATCCTGCACACAAATCTCTGGTTCAAAGTGCGTTTCCCAGTGCGGGGCTGGGACCTGCACCCGAGGCTGATGGGCTCTGACGCCCAAGACTTCCCCACCTGCCCACCTGGGCCTGACCTCTCCCTTGCAACACCCCGCAAGGGGCCGTCTCCCTCCTCCACCCCCTCCTCCACCGCCTGGGATGGGGAAGCCGTGCGCGTTGTCTTGGAAGGCGGAGCTGCCAAATACTCTGGCCAGAGAGCCGTTTGTTTTCCAGGAATCTTGACTCACCAGTCCAATTTAAACCCCTGGGGGCCACACCGAAACTACCTACCTCCTCTCTTCACCTTAGCCTTGAACCCTCCCTGAGCTCTCCACACTCAGGCAGCCCTGCGTGGTCTGCTGTTCCGTCCACCTGGAATTTTCTTCTGCACGCTTCGCACAGACTGCCCCTCCCTCTTGCGTCGGCTCAGGACTCCCTGCCCTCCCCTCGTGCTGCCCCCAGAAAAGATCCTTCTGAGGCCCCTGCAATAATCCTGACACTCAGGCTACACCCCGGGGCAACTGCAGCAGTGTCTTGGGAAAGGGACATTCAGATTGAAGGTCCCCATGGCAGAGGGCAGCAGACCTTTTCTGTAAGAGGCCAGATACGGAATGCCTCAGGTGGGAAACCCTATGTCAGCCCCGCCCAGAGAGTGCAGATGCAGCCGTTGACAATACAGGTGTGCTGTGTTCCAATAAAGCTTTATTTACAACAACAGGCTGCAGGTAGATGTGTTGGCCAACCCCTACCCTAGATGAGCCAAGATTGAGAACGACCATTGCAAAGCGAGCTAAAGACAAACAACAAACAAAACACCTCACCTTTAAAAAAAAATTCCCGGGCGCCTGGGTGGCTCAGTGGGTTAAAGCCGCTGCCTTCGGCTCAGGTCATGATCCCAGGGTCCTGGGATCGAGGCCCGCATCGGGCTCTCTGCTCAGCGGGGAGCCTGCTTCCTCCTCTCTCCTCTCTCTCTGCCTGCCTCTCTGCCTACTTGTAATCTCTCTCTCTGTGTCAAATGAATAAATAAAATCTTAAAAAAAATTCCCAAAGCAATGAGCAGGCTGTCGTCTGTCAAGTAGGGACAGCCCCGTTTACACCTGCTATCCCGGCGTAATTAGCGAAAAGTGTTGGGTTTCACTCTCAAAGACACCCTGGTGTTAATGACAAACACCAACAGGTTGATGAATTGGCCACCCCCAATCTTCAACCCCTTATTTCCAATGTTTCTGTTGCCAAAATGACCTCACCCTTTTTTGACCAGTTAATGAAATGATCGATTTTTGCAACAGGAACCTAGAACCTACGTTTATGCTAATCGTGAAAAGAAAGCGAACGTCTAAATTCCTGCAGGCAGAGAAGAAATGATCCGTGAACCTGGGGCAACTGAGTTGAATGAATGTTCACGACTGCTTTTCGATATTTAAAGTCTGTCCTGGGGCACCTGGGTGGCTCAGTCAGTGAAGCGTCTGCCTTCAGCTCAGGTCATGATCTCCGCGTCCTGGGATCGAGCCCCGCATTGGGCTCCCTGCTCAGCAGAGAGCCTGCTTCTCTCCCTCTCCCACTCTCCCCTGCTTGTGCTCTCCTGCTCTCACTCTCTTTGTCAAATAAATAAATAAAATCTTTAAAAATAAATAAAAATAAAGACTGTACTCTTAGTTTGAAGATGGTCACGTTAATCAAGGCCACTGCCCCTCCCAGAGCTTCTGGAGATGGGAGGAAACACAGAGGAGCAAGACCCCTGCCTGGTCGGCCGAAGTGAAGGACGGCAGTGGTGAGGGGCTCATGCCTCCCACTTCAGAGCAGAGCCAACTGGCTCCATCTCCTGCCAGCCGAAAGGGCAGTTGGAACCCAGGCCAGCCTCAGAGGGAGACTTTTGGACGCGGCCCCAGCTCCCAGGGGGCACAGGCAGGCTGCTGCTGCCAGAGTCACTTGGCAGAGCCCCGGGGTCAATGGCTGGCCCGGGGGGGGCTCCTCCTCCAAGCTGCCCGGGGTCGGCAGGATGAGGGCCCAGGACAGGCGTACCCCGGACAGGAGATATTCTTTCCCGGGACAGAAAAATCCTTTGGTCAGAAGGGAAAGAAACACATTCAGTAGCATAAGCACCCCGCGGATCTTCAAGGAGAGAGGAAACGTCACAGAAAGCAGGGATGGGGGGGTCAGGGGCTCCTTAGGAACCAAAGACCGGGAGGCCAGCAAGAATCACCCTTGGGGACTGCCCCCCGTCTCTGCTGCCCCGAAGCCCTCCTCCCCTCTCTGCACTGCCCCTGTGTCCAGAGTTCTGTTTTCTGTCCATTTTATCACCACCTTTCCTTTGAGAGTGTTCCTTCAAATGTCAAGTGAGCTGGGCTATTTTTTCACACTTAGAAGTGACACTCAAGGGCTCCTGGGTGGCTCAGTGGGTTAAAAGCCTTTGCCTTCAGCTCAGGTCATGATCTCAGGGTCCTGGGATCGAGGCCTACATCGGGCTCCCTGCTCGGCAGGGAGCCTGCTTCCTCCTCTCTCTCTGCCTGTCTCAGCCTACTTGTTATCTCTCTTTCTGTCAAATAAATAAATAAAATCTTTAAGAAGAAGAAGAAGAAGAAGAAGAAGAAGAAGAAGAAGTGAGACTCACATGCTACTGGGGGAAGGACGAGACTCATCAACCCAGGGGTCTCCCCGTAGGGGTCCAAGGCCCCAAGTCACTTCCCTGGCAATGGCGCCTCGAGGACTTGGCCCCCTAGTTTCTCCTGAAGAGCCCTGTCAAACCTTCCCGACACAAATTTGCAATATTTGCGGGCACCCTTCCATGAGGAAGCTATCTGTTGCTCCTCTGACATTCCAACAGAACTGGGAATCCTGCATTTTACCCGGCAACCCTACCTGAGAAGAATCCTCCAGACTTTGCTCCTGGCAGCTAGCATTCTGGAAAGCTGGGTTGAAGGGATGCTGAGCATTTCACTGCGCAATCAGCCACCTTTCCTTCAGACTCCGTTTTCAGCCCCTGGTCTGCAGCCCTGACGGGGCTGGTGTCTCCAGACCTGGGTTCCTCCAGCTCAGCCTTCAGAGGAAACCTCTAGTCTTCGCCAGGGATGGGAGGGAGGAGATACTCAGGGGCACTAGTGGTGGCAGGATGCTCCTTGTCGGGTCTTTCAACCAATCTGCCTGTTTTCCTTCTCACCCCAGGGAACCCCTGAGATCTCCCGTTTCTGACCGTTTCTGGAGCTCTCTGGAATGAATGAGCTCACTCTCCCCGCCCCCACAGATAGGACTCCACAGAACTCTCCGGAATAAGTGAGTTACGGTTCCTCCACGGACTTTCCTGCTAGCAGTCGCTCTGACATCAGCCCTCCCTGCCCTCTGTCCTGTGAACACGTGCTCCTTCATTCCTTCGCTGCCCCGTGAGCTCCGGGCAGGGAGAGGCGAAAACCACGCGGTTCGACCTGCCTGGCTGTGCTGGTGGTCCCTGCCTCTCTCTCCCTGACCGAAGAACTTCATCTCGGAGAGTCTGCCTCCTCTGCTGTGGTCATACAGGCACCGACATGGGCCCCGGGAGCCCACTGGACAAGTCTGGGGGGCCCTAGTTCAAATGCCAAGTTCCAGGGAAAGAGGCTCTGATGGGTGTTCTCTGGGTCGGGTGTCTGCCCCTGATTTGGGAAATCAGGCAGAGGCTGGATCCCCTGGCAGTAAGAGCCCACGCCTGTCCAGAGGATGGCAGGTCTCAAAGAAGGGGGTGTGGGCTGGGCAGACACCCCAAACAATGTCTAATCCAGGATCAGGAATATCTTTTAGTGGGGGGAGGGCAAAGGGAGAGGGAAAGAGGGGAGAATCCCAAGCAGGCTCTGCGCTCAGCACAGCCCAGTGTAGGGCTCACAACCCCGAGATCCTGGCCTAAGCTGAAATCAAGAATCAGACACCCAGGGCACCTGGGGGGCTCANAGTCAGATAAAAGAGAGAGAGAGAGAGGGAGAGAGAGAGAATGCCCTACTCAAAGGTAGCATGGTTGCAGAGAAATTGGCACACCATGTATTCTGGTAGTGCTGACAGTGAGTTTCATTTTTTCATGAGCAATATGTAGCAAGACCCATACGGTTTCTCCATAGTTATCAATTTAAGAATGCCAACCCTAAGGGCTCCTGGGGGGCTCAGGTGGTTAAAGCCTCTGCCTTCGGCTCAGGTCATGATCCCAGGGTCCTGGGATCGAGGCCCACATCGGGCTCTCTGCTCAGCGGGAAGCCTGCTTCCTCCTCTCTCCTCTCTCTCTGCCTACTTGTGATCTGTCTCTCTGTGTCAAATGAATAAATAAAAATCTTTAAATAAATAAATAAATAAATAAAATCTTAAAAAAAAAAAAAAAGAATCAGACGCCCAACCAGCTGGGCCACCCAGGTGCCCCACGGGGTCAGGAAGCCTTGGAGGATCCCCTGGCTGTGCCCAGAACCTTAGACTCTCCTCTGCCCACCTGTCCACACCTGAGCCCCTACTCTCAACCCTGCCCACCCCTGCTGACGTCACCTCTTCAGAACTCCCACGGCACCGAGAGGAATGAATCACGATTCTCCGCAGCCCCCACAGTCACCAGCTCTGGCAATACTACCTCCAAAACACAGATTATCCAGAGCGTCCACATCTCCCCGTCCTGATCATGACCCTAGCCTGGGCCACTGTCACCTCCTCCTGATTCTGCAGTAGCGTCCTACCTGCTTTTCTTTCTCTGACCTTCTTCTATAACCCAAGTTACGGAGCCGCCAGAGTGGTGCTCTTAAAACACGAATCCGGGGCACCTGGGGGGTTCAGTTGGTTGAGCATCTGCCTTTGGCTCAGGTCCTGCTCCCAGGGTCCTGTACTCAAGCCCCGAGGCCAGCTCCCTACTCATCCAGGAGCCTGCTTCTCCCTCTCCCTCTGCCCTTTCCCCCACCCTTTGTGTGCTTTCTCTCTCTGTCTCTCTCAAATAAATGAATAAAATCTTTAAAAAAAAAACAAAAAACAGAGCGCCTGGGCGGTTCAGTGGGTTAAAGCCTCTGCCTTCGGCTCGGGTCATGATCTCAGGGTCCTGGGATCGAGGCCCACATCGGGCTCCCTGCTCGGCGGGAAGCCTGCTTCCTCCTCTCTCTCTGCCTGCCTCTGCCTACTTGTGATCTGATCTCTCTCTCTCTGTGTCAAATAAATAAATAAAATCTTAAAAATAAATAAATAAATAAAAATAAAAACAAATAAGTGGGGAAAAAAAACTAAAAAATGTCAGTATAAGGGGTGCCTGGGTGGCTCAGTGGGTTAAACCTCTGCCTTCGGCTCAGGTCATGATCTCAGAGTCCTAGGATCGAGGCCCGCATCAGGCTCTCTGCTCAGCAGGGAGCCTGCTTCCCTCTTTCTCTCTGCCTGCCTCTCTGCCTACTTGTGATCTCTCCCTCTGTCAAATAAATTTTTTAAAAAATCTTTAAAACAATGTCAGTATAAAAAAGGAGATGTCATCTTTATCTATCACATGTGTAAATATCAAAGTTTGATGATACACAGTGTTATAAGGATATGGGGAGAGAATCATGCAATTTGTGACAGTAAACATTGATACCATCTCTTAGGAGGGTAATTTGGCAACAACTATTATAGTTTTAAATGACCATGCCCTTTATTCCACTTCTATATATCATGACCTGAGCCAAAGGCAGAGGCTTTAACCCACTGAGCCACCCAGGTGCACCAAAACCAAATTTTTTAAAAGATTTTATTAATTTATGTGAGAGAGAGAGAAAGCACGAGAGGGGAGAAGGTCAGAGGAAGAAGCAGACTCCCCACTGAGCAGAGAGTCTGATGTGGGACTCGATCCCAGGACGCTGGGATCATGACCTGAGCCAAAGGCTCATGATCTCAGGGTCCTGGGATTGAGCCCCGCATGGGGCTCCCTGCTCAGCGGGGAGCCTGCTTCCCCCTCTCCCTCTGCCTGCCTCTCTGCCTACTTGTGATCTCTCTCTCTCAGTCAAATAAATAAATAAAATCTTAAAAAAAAAAATGAAGGAAAGAAAGTTTGTGCAAAGGGCTTAGCTCCGTGGCAGCCACACGTGGGGGCCAAAGCAACCGGCATGGTTACCAGCATCTTCCACCTCCTGTGACATCCGCCCTCCTTACATGTGGCCGGATGACTCAGAGGCAGGAGATCTATTGCATGTGTATATATATATATATATATATATATATATATATATATATATGTCTTTTATAGATGATAGGCAGACAGACAGACAGACAGTGTAGCATACCTAAGCCACAAGCCAGCATCTCGTGAACATGACCGATATGGGCAGACCCACCGTGCGTGCCCTTCAGTGTCCCTCTCACATGGGGAAGCATCACTTCTGGTGGGAAGTGAATATAGTCTAAATGCTAAAGGGTAGGGTTGCCTGGGTGGCTCAGTCAGCTGAGCATCTGACTCTTGGTTTTCGCTCAGGTCCTGATCTCGGCGTCCTGGGATCAAGCCCAGCACAGAATCTGCTCAAGATTGTTTCTCCCTCCCCCTCTGCTCCTCTCCCTCTACTTCTCCCCCAGCTTGCAGTTCTCTCTCTAAAACAAACAGATCTTTAGAAAGAAAAGAAGCCTGTTTGTTCAATGTCAACTTTTAGACGCTACCATAATTTTTCTTACCTTTTTTTTTTTTAAGATTTTATTTATTTATTTGACACAGAGAGAGAAATTACAAGTAGGCAGAGAGGCAGGCAGAGAGACAGGGAGAGGAGGAAGCAGGCTCCCCACTGAGCAGAGAGCCCGATGCGGGCCTCGATCCCAGGACCCTGAGATCATGACCTGAGCTGAAGGCAGAGGCTTTAACCCACTGAGCCACCCAGGCGTCCTTACCTTTTTTTTTTTAACATTGCTGTTTTTTGAGGCTTTTGAGATGGAAGGTCCATAGAAATAAAGGGAAACTGGGTGGGGGTTGGGGTGCTAAGACCAGAAAGCTTTGGGAATTGAAAATCACTGGGTGGGGCAGGAGTTTAGATGGGATTTTCATTTCTTATGCAAAAGTATCTGTCCCAATCCTGAAAGGCAGGTCACTCCCTCACTCTCTCCAGTTTTTTATGTGTGGGGCCCAAAAGGAGGGGTCCACACAGTTCAGAGTTTCCACCCGATGTCGATGTCACTCATAGGGACTGCAGGGGCAGCCTTCCAGTGGAAGGGGGGACTCGCCCACCCACCGGTTGGTAATCCCATCTGTGAAATGGGAAGAGGATGGTGCCTACAGCAGAGTGGAGTCACCGTGAGAATCCCGTGGGGCAAAGGGCATCAGCCCAGGGGACGTGCAGTAACTGGGGACAGTCCTCATGGTCAGACGTCGCCTCTGTGGCAGACACGAGGCCTATCTAAGTCCTCACCAGGTGCTGTAAGTGAGCTGGCACATAGTAAGTGCTCAATGAATACCTTGTAAATGAGGGAATGATAATGAGGCGTCCAGGGGCGGCTGGCTGGCTCAGTTGGTGGAGCATGTGACTCTCCATCTTGGGGCTGTGAGTTTGAGCCCCACACTGGGCACAGAGCTTACTTAAAACACACACACACACACACACACACACACACACAGAAAGAAAGCTCAACTGGCTGTCTTAATATCAGATAATGAGGGACTTATTTTTTTAAGATTTTATTTATTTATTTGACAGAGATAACACAAGTAGGCAGAGAGGCAGGCAGAGGGCGGGGGGAAGCAGGTCTCTGCCAACCAGAGAGCCCAATGCGGGGCTCGATCCCAGAACCCTGAAACCATGACCCAAGCCGAAGGCAGAGGCCCAACCCACTGCGCCACCCAGGCGCCCCAAAGAGGGACTTATTGAAAGGATTTCAAAATTCCTGGGTCGGTCAGGCTGGCCTGTGAGCGCTTCGCCGTGAGTGGGGCCGAGTGAAGCCTTGTCATGGGGCACCGTGCAAAGCGACAGTGGGAGAATGGGGGCCGTGTGGTCTCTAAAGTCCTCGGAGGCCAGAGTGGGTGGTGCGGGCCTCAGGGTGCGTCCTTTGCCTGTGCTGAGCCGGGCACATAGTACAAGGTGTGCCTGGAAACTTGCTCAGTGCATTCACGAGAGGGAGCAAGGAAGGTGTCTCCCGAAGGGACAACATACACTGGAAAGTCTTTTTCCTACATCACAGTTGTTTTTCAAAGAAAAGTAATTAAATGGGGCCACCCAGGTGGCTCCGTGGGTGAAGCGTCTGCCTTGGGCTCAGGTCACTATCTCGGGGTTGTGGGATCGAGACCCGCTGGGGCTCCCTGCTCAGCGGGGAGCCTGCTTCCCCCTCTCGCTCTGCCTGCCGCTCCCGCTGCTTCTGCGTGCGCGCTCTCTCTCGCTCTCTCTCCCTCACTAGCTTTCTCTCTGTGTGAAATAACTAAATAAAACCTTTAAAAAAACAAATAAGTAACTGCCATGAAAAAAATAAAAAATGACTACCCTGGAAGAACATAATCGCTGTAAGTAGTTTTATTCAACTGATCTTCGCATATGTGCGCAGGTCTGGGTAAGTGAATGGTCCGTCCACACAACGGAACACTATGCAGCTGTGAAAAGAGCCAGGCATTCCTTTACAGAAAGATCTTCAAGAAATATCCTTAAGAAAAAAAAATAAAGGGTGTGTGTGTGTTTGTGTGTGTGCTTGTGTGTGCGTGTGTGTGTGGTTGGCCTCCACTTAGGTGTGTGGGACACATCTGACATGCGGTGTGCCCCAAGGGGGACCTGGGGTCTTCTTTCCTCAACCGGCCCCTCCCACGGCCCTCCTGCCTCCCTCCCTGTCATCCATCCCGTTACAAAGAACAAAGACCTTGACCCAGCCTGGACTCCGGCTCTCTGACCCCTCACATCCGGGCCATCAGCAAAGCCCCCGGTTCTGTCTTCAATCTCTACTCCACTCTAACTGACTTTCCGGCACAGCTGCATTTCAGCCCCTAGACTGCTCTAACAACGCACCAAAAACATGGCTAAAAACCACACCTGTCCTTTCAGGGTTCTGGAGACTAAAAGTGTGACACTGAAATGTCAGTAGGGCCGGGTTCCCTACTGAAGCGAGAAGGTTCGAAGCGAGGTTCGAAGGTTCGAAGGTTCGAAGCGAGAATCCTTCTTGGTTCCGCCCAGCTTCTGGTGGCTTCGGAGCCCCTTGGCCTGTGTCAGCATCACTGAAAATCTCCCCTCCGTGTCCACCTCACCTTCTCCATGGGCATTTTCCCAGGTTCTCTCCTTTACCTGAGGACATCAGCCATTGGACTTAGGGCCCCCCACCCCCAAAGATGAAAGTACAACTACAAGGACTTAGGTCCAAACAAGGTCACATTCTGAGGTTCCAGGTGGACATGAATTTCGGGGACACTATTCAACCCATTATATTAAGTCACGACCTCTTTTTTTTTTAACTTTTTTTTTAAGATTTTATTTATTTGACAGAGAGAAAGAGCAAGCACAAGCAGGGACAGCAGCAGGCAGAGGGAGAAGCAGGCTCCCTGCCAAGCAGGGAGCCCGATACGGGACTCGACCCCAGGACCCTGGGATCACGACCCGAGCCAAAGGCACAGGCCTAACCGACTGAGCCACCCAGGCGTCCCAAGTCACCACCGCCTGTTGGATGATGGCTGTGGCCTCCAAACTGTTTATGAGTTTCTGACCTTGACTCCCTACAGTCTATAATAGAGCAGCCAAAGAGGTCCTCTATGTAAACCACTGATGGCACCACCTCGTCTGGAGCAAAAGGCACGGTCCTAAAAGTAGGCAAGAGATCCTGCAGTCTCAGTCTGTCCCACCTCCCCTTCAATACGCCAGGTGCGATCCCCCTCTGGGCCTTGGCACTTGCTGTGTCCTCATCCTAGACCATCAGGTTCCCCCAACGGCCTGCTCCCTCACCTTCTCCATGCAACACTTCTCCAGCCACAGTGATGCTCCTGTCCTGTCCTTTTTTAATTTTCTCACCCTTCTCACTTCTCACCCTTGAAAACTCTGTGTTTCATGTATCTACTGTGTTCAGGCTTTGGGTCCCCCACCAGAATACACCACATGAGGTTAGATTTCTTTTTCTTTTTTTTTTTAAAGTAGGGTCTTTACAGGTGCAATCAAGTTAAGATGAGGTCAGCAGGGTAGGCTTTTTTTTTTAAAAAAACAAAGTTTTGTTTTGTTTTTAAGATTTTATTTATTTATTTGACACAGAGCGAGAGAGAGATTACAAATAGGCAGAGCGGCAAGCAGAGAGAGGAGGAAGCAGGCTCCCCGCTGAGCAGAGAGCCCGATGTGGGGCTCGATCCCAGGACCCTGAGATCATGACCTGAGCCGAAGGCAGAGGCTTTAACCCACTGAGCCACCCAGGTGCCCTGAAGGTAGATTTCTTTCTGATGTGTCCCCAGCACCTAGAACAGTGCCTGGAACACAACAGATACGCCACCAAGTTCAAAGACGTGTGGGATGAATGAATGAGTGAATCTGTGCTAAAAATAAAATAGAGGGAATCCAGAACCTGAAGCCCCATCATTACAGATGACTGAGGAGGTGGCGAGGGTAGCCCACCAATGTTTGGTATGTTTCTTTAAAACGTACTGACTGCAATACTGGGATGCTTTCTATCAGACCAGGAAATATTTGGAATGTAATATTCCAAAATGACAAACAACCCCCCCAAAAGGCAAACAGACCAAAATAAATTAAATAAACAACCCAAAATGACAACCCAGCCCTTAGGCTGTGCTGGTGGCAGTGTTTCTTGGGTTATTCTCTCTGGGCACCAATACGGCAGGTAGAACCAACAAAGCCACAGAGACATGCACACGCTCTCGGGCCAAGAACTGTACTTCCGAGATCCTCAACTTGCCCTTCACTTGTCTCTTGATCACACAAGAACTGTACTTCCGAGATCCTCAACTTTCCCTTCACTTGTCTCTTGATCACACAAGAACTGTACTTCCAAGATCCTCAACTTTCCCTTCACTTGTCTCTTGATCACACAAGAACTCCTCCTTATTGGGTCTGGCTTTTGGCAGCGGTAAACAGAAGGTTGGAAAGACAAGTGCCCTTGGACGTTCCAATTCCATCTCTAGGAGTCCGAGGGAGCCGTCTGGGACCCCATCACAGCCAGGGGGCTTTGGGCCACCACCCTCAGCCTGGGTTACTGTGCAGACAATGACAGTATCTCCCTGGATTCTACTTGGGAAGCCTTGGAAAATAGAAGCAAAATAATGCATGTGAACTAATAGAACATTATGTGTCAACTATGGTCAATTTTTTGTTTAACCGGAAGAAAAAAAGAAATAGTGAATGTAAAGCATCTGGCCTAGACCTTGGTGCATAAGCAGTGCTCT
Organism: Ailurus styani; assembly: GCA_002007465.1. Taxonomy (NCBI): domain Eukaryota; kingdom Metazoa; phylum Chordata; class Mammalia; order Carnivora; family Ailuridae; genus Ailurus; species Ailurus styani. The sequence goes on along the minus strand of LNAC01000048.1, from coordinate 1,371,774 downwards.
ATAAACAATATTGTTGTGATTTAAACTCTTTTAAATAACTATTAAAAGGGCATAAAAGTAATTTACCATTCAAACAATTTTTTTTTTTTCCAGATCAGTGGTTTAGCCAATGACCTCTACGGTTCCTTTCAGTGTTGACAGTCAATAAAGGTCCAATGAGCCCTGCCCTTGGGCTCACCCTACCCCACCTCTGCCGGTCACATAAACCTGAGTAATTTTTAATTCCAAGAGAGACCACATCAGCCCCACCCAGTGGGTGGGCTGATTCCTCAGATTCCTCATCCCAGTGTGTCAGGATAGCTGCGGGTATCAGGTTTCAGAACCAATATGGAGCCCATCCTGGTGGTGGCGTGGTGGCCAGGACATCTGCTTTGGAGCACCAATGTTGGCTACTTCCATGGACGGGCCAGCCACAGGCGCCCTGCTTTGATGACGTGGGTCCCCACGAAAAGAAGCTGAGGACAGTTTCCACGATGTTCTCCTTCCCTGTGACCGAACTTACGGGTCTTACGAAGCTGGTATACTGAGTCTTCCCCATCTTAGTAAACTTCGCTGAGACCCAACCCTGGAAGCTCCACACCATGCCTCCCAATTCTTCCCCCCAAGCCCAAGCTCCTCCCACTCGTCAGCAAGTCCCATCAGCTCTACTTTCAAAATGTCCCAGCTCTCACTGTCATGGTCCCCCCACCTGGCAAGCCACCACCAACTCGTGCCTCTGTGCCTGTTTGGTCTCCTAGTTGGGCTCCTGGCTTCCCCCCCTACCCACTGGGCTTCATTCTGCAAATTCAGTGATTTTGTTTGTTTTTGGCGTAAATCCAATCACATCCCTTCCTTCTTGTAACCCTCCAGTGGCTTCCCAAGTAGAATCCCAGTTCCTTCCCAAGCCTGTAAGACCCACAGACCTGACTTTGGTTCTCTCTCTCTCTCTCTCTGGCCTCATCTCCACTAGCTGTGCTGGTCCTTTCGCCAGGAGAGCTTGTTTCTGGCTCTACACAACTGGATTTTTCTCACGTCAGCTGAAACGTCACCTCCTCAGTTCAGGACTCCTGAACAATCTGAGTAAAGCTTTGCCCCACCACTGCCTCCCAACGGGTCCGTTCATGTGGACCGGCGTGGTGTGGATTGGAACGCCTTGAGGAGGGCAACATGGCAGGATCTACAAAAACTGAAAAGACGATCCCACGGCCAAGAAACCACCCGTCCGTGAAATGACTTGTGAGCAAGCACGCTCCCTGCAGCCTTGTTTAGACCAGCAGGAGACTGGAAACATCCTAACCGCCCCCCCCCCC
>LNAC01000048.1:1352638-1370447 GCA_002007465.1 Ailurus styani | reverse complement strand
AAAAAAAAAAAAAAAAAAAAAAAAAAGGCAGCTCTATGCAAACTGGTAAGGAGCCATCAGTGTGACACAGCAAATGAAAAGAGTGAGGTGCCAGACTGTGTGTACAAAATTTGGGTTAAAAAAGAAATAAATGTAATTGTGTGTCCATGCCTAAAATATCTCTTTATGCACACCTAATTGGTAATGAGATTTGTCTCTAGCCAGGGAACTGGGTGGCAGGATGGGAGACAGGAGTGGGAGGACTCTCATGTCTATATGCCACGTGTGCCTTCGCATTTCCTCCCCTGGGCCCAGTTTACACAAAATAATAATAATAATAATAATAATAATAATAATAATAATAATAGATGCCCACCACCCTGACATGATCCTGATCATTTATTTGCAGGTCTTCTCCTTCCAATGCCTTCTGAGAGCAGGGAGCTTGTCTCTGAAGGATACTACTTTAGGTGAGTAGTTACAATTTCATGGCTGCCAGAAACACTGCCCCAGGCCAAAAACGAAATGGTTCCCCATTTCCTGCAGCATGAAGGGGAATTTCACCTTTTCAAGCTTTTCTAGTGCAAACACTGCTAGGGGAGCAACAGTCCTATTGGCTCCCCATTCTTTCCCTATGCACACCAAGTTGGTAGTTATACGTGCATGTGATTGATGGGCTAGTATCTCGTTCCTCAGACTGTGGGCTCCACAAGGCGGGGTCCAGAGCAGCTCTAGCTTACTAAGGGACTAGGGTGGTAGATGGATAGAAGCGGGGATGGATGGACAGGTGAAGAGATGAATAGGTGGGTGGGTAGGTGGATGGGTGGATGGATGGATGGATGGATGGATGGATAAGTGGAGAGATGGATGGACAGGTGGATGGATGGATGGATAAGTGGATAGATGGATGGACAGGTGGATGGATGGATGGATAAGTGGATAGATGGATGGACAGGTGGGTGGGTGGATGGATGGATGGATGGATGGTTGGATGGATGGTTGGTTGAATGGATGGATGGATGGATAGGTGAATAGATGAATAGGTGAGTGGGTGGATAGGTGGATAGATGGATAGGTGTATGGATGGATGGGGGAATAGGTGGGTGGATGCATAGACAGATAGATGGATGGGTAGATGGGTGGATAGGTGGATGGATGGATGGATGGACAAATGGATACATGGACAGATAGGTGAATGGATGGATAAACGGATTGGTGGGTAGATAGGTAAATGAATGGGTGGGAGAATGCCTTGTCTTGACAGAGATTCACTTCAGCAAATCCTGACCTTTTGGTACAAATGAATTTGTTCATTCAGCCTATGGAAATTTATTGAACAACTACTAAAAGCCAGATTGCCAGCTGTATACTGGGTTTCAGCTATGAACAGACCACAGTGACTCTGCAACTCTACACAGCTGGTTAGGACCCCATGTGACAAGAAGTGTGATGGGAGCTGAGGGGACCCCTAGGTCAGTCTACTCTTGGGAGGAGGTGCTGCCCAAGGTGAGGCTGGAGCTAAGAAAGAGGTGAGCAAGTGAGGGAGAGGGAGAGCTGAAGCCATGGGCAGGGCAGGAGTGATGGCAGAAGGAGCCCTGAAGACTGAGGGAGCCCCCGAGCTCCCCAGCGGGAGTCCCATGCTCCCACTCTCTGTAAAGGTGGAAGGGGCTTCCCGCCTTTCTTCTCCCCTGTCCCCCTCTCGGCCCTTCCTCTCCTGCTCACATCCCCTCTCCTCTCTCTGTCCTTGTGCTCTCTTTGACCGGAGGTGTTCCATTCCACCTAGTTCAAAAAAGGACACTTTTATTGAACACTTATGTATGCCAGGCACTGAGCCAAGCACTTTGCACGAGGTAGAGCATTTATCACCCACGAGTTATTTCTATCCTGTTTCTAGTCCCTCCCTTAAAGACCAGTAACAGGGAGTCCGTCCCAGTAATGTCCCTCAGCCTGCCCACCTCAGGACAGGCTGCTGCTTTCCAAGAACAGTACTGTGGAGCCAGAGCTCTAGTCTGGGCTATCCCATTCACCAAGTCTGGGCTATCCCATTCACCAAGTGAGAGACCTCGAGCAGGCAGCTCACAACTCTGTTCCTCCATTTCCCCATCTGTAGAGTGGGTGCTACACCTACCTCCTACGGTCTTTGGGAAGAGTCAATTAATAGGAAAAGTGTCCAAGAACAGTGGCTGGCACATAACAAGTACTCAATAGTGTAAGCTCTTTGCATTTCGGGCAGGAGAGTGCTGGGTCCTAGGCACCGCCCCTGGAGGCAGCCAGCCCGGCTGTGGAGCAGCTCTGAAGCTTTCCTTGCTGGGTGAGTTTCAACGGCTGCTTCCCTGGGTCGGAGCCTCCATAAATCGGCTACAATAGGGTCACTGGAGAATGAAGTAACATAATGCAGTGCGCTTTCTGTTTCACAGAAGCATGTTTTAGCTTTCTAGTATTTTTGCTAAACCTAGTGTTTCTCTAGGTGTGAGAGCCCATTTTGCTTGTTTTAACATGCAAGATAGAACACTCCAACTGGACAAAATGACGCAGAGTGGAAGATCTGCCTCCCCAGGCCCTGCCCAGGGGAAGCCCCCACGGGCTCCGTCTCATCTTCCCAAAGACATTCCAAGTGGGTGCGAGCAGTAGCTGACTGTGCGTTGCTCTGGTCCACAACACGAAAGAAATCATCCATGGCTCTTCAGTTCAGTTTGTGGTCAGCTTGAACTACTTAGCAACAATGGACAGAAAAAACAATGAAGAGGAAACAGTTGAGAACATTCGTTCTGAAGATTTTTGTAAATGGTTGGTGCCTTCCACCAAGGAGTTTTTTCTGTAACAATGTCTCTGCTCCCAGAAAATCAGGATTTCCTACCAAAGAGAAATAGGAGGGAAGGAGGCCCCATCTCCAGGGTGGGGGAGGAGGAGGGGAGACCTCCTCTTTTCCCTCACCTGTCCTGGCAAAGTGGCTTCAGATAGGAAACTGCAGCCTCAGATCCAAGGTTAGGAAAGGGCTGCACAGGTAGGATCTGCACGGGCTTCCTCCATTCACTGATTCAAACATTCACTGATTCACACATTCACTTCCGTATCACTTAACACGCATTCATTTCTGTAAACATTACAAGTTTTTTACTTATGAAAGTAATGCCTATTTTGTTTTTTAGATTTATTTGAGAGAGAGCAAGAGCTGTGGGGGGGAAGGGTTAGAAAGGAGGAGGAGCAGACTCCCCACTGAGCAGGGAGACCAACCTGGTCCATGATCCCAGGACCAGGGGATCATGACCTGAGCCGAAAGCAGACGCTTAACTAAGCCATCCAGGCACCCCTATTTTTTTTTTTTAAACTTGAGATTATATAGAATCATGTCAGGCAAAAAGTCATCCACTGAATAGAATTGTTAATGGTTTAAATTATGCATCTAGATTTTTTTCTGCGTTTAGAACAGTGTTATTCAAGCTCTGGCCTCCTGACATTTTGGACGAGATCATTCCGTGTTGCAGGAAGCTGTCTTGAGCCTTGTTGACTATTTAGCATCGACCCACTCACTATGTGCCATTTACATTTTGCCCTCTCCCAGTAGTGCCAACCAAAAATGTCTCCAGACATTGCAAATGTCATCTGGGGGAAAGTGGCTGCTCCTTCCCAGACCCTCAGGAGCAAACACGATGCCCCCTCTTCGTGGAAAGGAAACACTGAGTTTTGATGAAACAGAGCCTCCCCCCAGTCTGGGCCATTAGCCTCCACACTCACCTCCTGAGGGGAGAGGAGGAAGGGGTGGGGGCTTGGGGACCAGAGTAATGAACCCGTAGCTTGGTGCTACCTTCTCCATCCTCATCCGTGCCCACCCTTTCCTGGCCAAGGAGACTGGTTGGCTCTTCAAAGCCCATAAACCGGCAGACCCTTCCTCCATCATCCCCAGGATCCAGGACGGCCAAATTCTAGAAGCTACTCTGTATAGTTTACAGCTGCTTGCAAAGGGCTGCGAGTCCCCTTTTGGAACCTGGCAGACTCTTCTTGTGGGCTCCATGGGCGAAGCATATACAGGGACCCAAGCTCCCTCCCTCCCCTCCACCACCCAGCCTCAGTTTCCTCCCACGTCCCAGCCTCCTGACCACCCTCCCCGCCTCCAGGCAGCCCCACCAATCTAGTCTTCCCCCAACTGCATGAATATCTATTTAAACCCAGGCTTGGGTCAAAGTCGCCTCATCATCATCAACACCCGCCTGCCTGGGAGGGAGAGCAGAAGAGACCCCGTCCCAGTGTTCAAGGATGAGGTCAAAACCCTCCACCCAGCTAAGATGGACTTCAGACCCTGAAAACGGAAAGTGGGGAGGGGCTGCCTACTTGATCCAGACACACACAGCTCGGTCCCTGGGATTCAACCCAGGTGCTTTTTGAGCAAATACCCTGTCGGGCGCGATGAGCTAGGTAGTGTGTGGTTGAGACGGACATGGTCCCTGGAGGGCAAGATCAGTAAGGGCCCTGTCTCACGAGCATCGCGAGCGTAGAGTCTACTGGAAAAGCCAGACAATGGAACCACAAAGTGTCCCCAGTGCCTTGCGACCCCCAGGTACAGTAGGCGATCCCAAAGCAAGGGCCCACCCCCTGGAGAAGATCCTGGACGCACAGAACACATCGCAGCCCTTCCTCAAAATTTTAGAGCTAGGAGATACTGGATGGCTGTGGTTTCTAAACTTGCCTCACCACCAAGGTCACCAAGAGAAGCTTGTTTTTAACAAAATGCAGGTTTTTGGGGGGCCTGGGGGGCGATCAGTTAAGTGGCCTGCTCTTGGTTTCAGCTCAGGTCACGATCCTGGGGCTCGAGCCCCACATCAGGCTCTCAGCTCAGTGGGTGAGTCTGCTCCTCCCTCTCCCCTCTGTGATCTCTTCTGCTTTCACGCTCTCAAATTAATAAATAAAATCTTTTAAAAAAAAGCTCTCAGCTCAGTGGGTGAGTCTGCTCCTCCCTCTCCCCTCTGTGATCTCTTCTGCTTTCATGCTCTCAAATTAATAAATAAAATCTTTTAAAAAAAGGGCACCTGGGTGGCTCAGTGGATTAAAGCCTCTGCCTTCGGCTCAGGTCATGATCTCAGGGTCCTGGGATCGAGGCCCGAATCGGGCTCCCTGTTCAGGGGGGAGCCTGCTTCCTCCTCTCTCTCTGCCTGCCTCTCTGCCTACTTGTGATCTCTGTCAAATAAATAAAATCTTTAAAAAATAAATCTTAAAAAAAGAAAAAAATGCAGGTTCTTGGATATGCTAGACCGGGTTTCTGATTCAGTGGGTCCCAGGCAGCAGAAGGGCATCAGGGATCCTCGCCGAACCTCCAGACACCTGCCGGGTTGAACGGTCACTACTCAGTGCTGAGTGGTGGGGATCCCGGAGGTACCCAGTCCCATGAAACAAGCAGAGAAGTGAAACAAGGGCCTCTGGGAGGGGGTTTAGGATTTGCTTTGGGCAGAGACGGCGGGTGATTTCTCCCGAGGAGCTGAACGAGCGGACGCAGGCGCTGCCCACAAGCAGCTCCAAGGATCAACGCGGCCCGCAGCAACAGGTGGGGGAGCCGCGGACTGTCAAGTCTCCGAGCTGTCAGACGGGCCTGGCCCGGTGGGGAGACCACGGAGCTGGCCAGCTGGGGCGGCGGACAGAAGCGACACCCCACATAGGAAGGAACCCAGAGAAAGATCAAAGAGGGGAGACTAACAAAGAAGATGAAGCCCTTCCCAGCTGTGTCCGTTTCCTCGGACCACCAACCGGTTCTGGAGGCAAGAAATCCAAAATCAAGGTTGCCAGCAGGCAGCGCGCTCCCCCTGCAATCTCTAGGGGAGAGTCCTTTTTTTTTTGCCTCTTCTGGCTGCTGGTGGCAGCTAGCAATCCACGCGGGCCTCCGCCTGTGGCTGCATCTATGTGGTCTCTGCCCCGTGGGCACACAGCACTCCCCTTCGTGGGTCTGTGCCTGTGTCTTCTTCGGAGGACACGAGCCATCCTGGCTTCAGGCCCACCGCACGCCGACAGGACCTCACCTTATGTCAACCACCAACAAGAACCCTATGTCCGAGTAAGGTCACGTTCTCAAGCATGAGGGGGAGGACGTGGACGTACCTGCTGGAGAAACACAGTTTCAACCCAGAACACCCATCAAGTCCCCGAAGCCTTCCGCTCCCAGCAAGTGCCGGAGGCGGGATGCCTTCCATCCATCCAACTCTGACACACACCTGGGAGGGTCACTCCCTGGGACCCAGACCCTTCCTTGGAAAATGCTGAGAAACGACAAGGAATGCACCAGGCGTCATGGGGTGGGGGCGNGGGGGGGGGGGGGGGGGGGGGAGGGGAACAACACTGGGATTTGACCTTGGAAACACTCTTCACCAAGCTGTCTTAACAGGTCCCTGGAATTATGCCTTTCATCTCTCATTTCCATGCTTTTCTTCCAGCCATCTCCCCCATCAAGATGGTATCCCAAAGAAGCAGGGAAATTACAGTGTTTAGGACAGTGCCAAAAATAACTGAGCATTCCATAAAATTATCAACTCCGATGCAACAGTGATGCTTAAAACTCAGGAGGTCAAGTGTGTTTCTCAGAAGATGATGCTCCGAGTTCCTAGCAGACAAAGGCTTTGAAGGTGTGGCGCGCGTTGCGTCCGTGGGCCCTGGGCACGGAGGCAGCCTGGGCTGCTGGCCAAACCGGGAGGGGGCCGAATCAACAGCCTGAAGTGTCACCAAGCCTCCCTAAGTGGTGGCCTGTGGATTTCAGAGCAGCAGATGAAGACTGTCGACTGGAAGAGAAATCCAAGGCAACCAAGATCTTACTAAGGGGAAGTCAGTCGTTATCACACTAAGGAGCAAGAACACACCTGTGCATTGCGGCATCGGAATTTCAAAAGCAAACCTTTTTATCTCCCAAGGAAGAGAAAGTGCTCACCGTCCACTGAGCTCAGGTGGCTGGAGGAGACGGTTTGCTAAGAATCCCTGCCGTGCCAGGGATAACACAGCTCCCTCACCTGGAAAACACACCTAAAGAAACCCTAGGCTTGGGCGCCTGGGTGGCTCACTGGGTTAAAGCCTCTGTCTTCGGCTCAGGTCGTGATCTCGGGGTCCTGGGATCGAGGCCCACGTCGGGCTCCCTGCTCAGTGGGGAGCCTGCTTCCTCCTCTCTCTTTGCCTGCCTCTCTGCCTACTTGTGATCTGATCTCTCTCTCTCTGTGTCAAATAAATAAATATTAAAAAAAAAAAANAAAAAAAAAAAAAAACCCTAGGCTTTTCTTCCTTCCTCACGTGACCAAAGGAAGCTCTACTTCCCAAGTTCTCCACCTGCTTACAAAGGAAGGACATTCAGCTGCCCCCCGGCAAGAGGAAAAGCCTACAGTAATGCTCCCAAGTCCTCAGAAGTCACAGAACCTCGAGAGGAATTCACAACAGCTGGTGACTGACATTTCCCCCAGGAAACCCGGCACCGGGCCCCAGAATCCCCGCGGCCGCCAAGCCTTGAGTTTCTCTCTCTCACCCACCCATGACCCTGTCTTGTTTTGTTTCTTAACATCCAAACACAGGAACTTAAGGTCTCGGAATCTACCCCACCGCTAGACCCCCCAAGAAGCAAATACTGATGGCCATCATTACAGAACCCTTTCAAATGAGAAACAGACCAACCCTTCCCTTTGCTAACCCACAACTGAAACCGTGGCACATGGAAGACAAGACGACCGTGAACCGCTATTGGAAACACCGCTCCTGACCTTCCACGGAGCTTCTAAGTTGCCGTCTGCAAGGCCGGAGGGCATCAAGGTGCCACGTTCCCCGGGCGGGCAGGTCTCCAGTCTCCCATAGGAGCCTCTCACACGTGCAGCGCTAGACTGAGCAGCCTTCAGACAATGCGGCTTTTCCTGCAGCGCAACCAGAAGAAAAAAGCAGCATTTTCATTTTTCTCCCAGAGGGCAGACTTCATGGCATCATGTGCCTTCATAAAGGCGAGCTCAGGGGCGCCTGGGTGGCTCCGTGGGTTAAAGCCTCTGCCTTCGGCTCAGGTCATGATCTCAGGGTCCTGGGATCGAGGCCCGCATCGGGCTCCCTACTCGGCGGGGAGCCTGCTTCCTCCTCTCTCTCTGCCTGCCCCTCTGCCTACTTGTGATCTCTGTCAAATAAATAAAATCTTAAAAAAAAATTTTTTTTTAAAAGAGTGATCTCAATATGTCAGCCAGGGGGCTAATAACTATAGGGCAAAGGGCCCAGGGCGACCCTCACCACCATGGGGCTGGAAATAAAACCACCCCGGCCCATGGGAAGCAACAGCAGGACCCCTTCTCCCACAAACGGGGCCCTGAGGGGAAAGCTGAGGCAACCAGTTTCCGTAGGGACCTGTTGAGGGGACTTGGCGGCTTCGCCCATCCGCTCAGAGGTGTTGAGAAGAAAAACCCATTGTCGTGCCCTGGGCCCAGGCGACCCCATTGGCCCTCCGTGGGCTCCAGTGGGAACAAGGATAAAGAACAATCGAGCAGTGAGCCAGGCACAAGCCCTGCTTATGACTCACTTCAATCCTTGGTTGACTTTGGGGCATTTCCAGAACATTGTCTGCATGGCACTTGGGCAGAGCTCCTAAAAGCCAGACTCTAGTCCAAAAGCAAGTTAAGATGCTGATAAGAAAACAGTCCTTTTTCCTTCAGCCCTTTCCCCCCATAACTTCCTTTTAACACCCAAGGTCTCACGTCTTGACTGAGAGATAACTGCCAACCTAAGACCTCCTTTCACTCTTCTAAAGCAAAGCAATCGTGAACTTGACATATCAACCAGATAAATCCAACTTAATAGGAACGTTCAGGGGCCAAGGACAAGCTGCCGAGAGCAAAGTATTAGGTTGGCAGAGTTTAAATTACTTCACATCCAATGCCAACCCGAACTCAGGAATTGCTGATCTTTGGGTAGAGTTATAAATCAAGGATTATGAGGCTGGAGTTGAAGAAACGGCCTTATCCAACGTGGAAAATCCTTTTGCTCCCACTTCCCTTTGAAGCCCAGCCTCTCGTGCCAAACTATACACATATCCCTTCCTGGAGGGTACGTGAGGACACTTCAACTTGGAATCGACGACCGGGAGTACATTCGAGATCCTCACAAACATCCAGCCCGTCTGCAAGCTCTACCAGACCTTTCTGCTCCCCAAGCAGCCTGCAGAGACCCCACATCCGACTTACCGGGCAAGCGAGATGGTTAGGGTGCTTCGGACAGGGGCGCACTACCGGTGCATCCAGAGATAGGAGAATTCCAATGAAAACTCCAGTGAAGGCCTGCACCTCCTGTTCTTGCACTTGACTGAATGCAAAAATCCTCCGGAGCAACGTCTGCCCGAGGATCACCTACCATCACGTCGTTTCCCTTCTCAAGATGTGGAGGCGGCAACTCGACCCTAGTGTTTCTCAAGAGGGTAAGCCTTACGCAAAAGAGGTTTTATTCCAACACTTGTGAACTCTGTCGCTTCTGGAGAGGGTCCTGCACACGTCCTGACAGCCCTAGTGGCCGCAGAGGGGTATTACACACACCGGAGGGCCAGGGCCCAGGAGGGCAAGGCCCCCGCGGAGCGGAGCCTTCTCCAAGGGACAGAAAATGAAACTTCAGACTTCCCTTGGCACACAACCTTCCTGCTCCGTCCCATTAACGAAGACGCAGCCAAACCATAAACGAGGCTCTGCCACTATTCCACTCATCCTAGAGACTTATATAAAAAAAAAAAAATAACCAAGTTGTAACCCGACTTTCATGGCTTCTATGGAGAATACTTTTTATTATGCAGGTTTTGTATACACAACGTCACTCGGGGAACGTTTACAGCCATTTCCAAACCTCCAGGTCACCCCACACACGGTACCGCACCCCCATCTTCCGGTTCAGCCCGGTGGGAATGAGACACAAAGCTACTGCTTTGTGAACGGAGAGTTTCAATGAAATAGAAGCTTCCGCACCAAGAACAGAGCCCAGGATCCTAATTCTTCATACCCTGTGTGCATATGAGTAAGCCCTAAAAGCAGTGTTTTAGATTACCCCATCACCTTTAGAACTCAATATTAAAATCAAATCCCATTGGTCAAAAACTCCTAAGAAGTGCACCCGTATTTACAGACCCCGTTAAATTATGCATAAATAAAATCTGTACACTCAAACGCACTGTTTTTCTCAACATACAGAGCCTCCTATGGGACTTGGGGTGGGTGGGTGGGTGGCGGGCAGCAAAAACAGAAACAAAAAACAAAAAAACGCTTCATGCCTACCCTTTTCAAGTTTACTCGAAACACCAAGATGTGAAATAAATATGCAAATAAAGCTTCAGTACCTTAAAGGAACAGGACATTTCAGAGCCTCTCATCTGAAGAGTGAACTCTCAGAATTTAAAAATAAAAAAAAAAGACAAAAACACAAAATCATCAGCAGGCTTCATTTCTACAAGTTTCGTAAAACCCAAAGGCCCCCCCTTTCAACAAGGGGTTTAAGTGTGTCAAATACCACCTATTAAACTAGTTGCTAAGCAGAGAGAATCTTTGCTTCCTACCGTCTGTAGGATTTGATATCTGAAGAAGCCAGATAAATACTTTTAGATAAATACTGAGTGGACACAAAAAGCCAGCCAGGACCTCAACACTGCAAGTTACTCAGTTGCTCTGACTCGCATCGATTTGACATTTCAATAGCTGTGGCTGTGGATTTTCTCGTGAGCCCAGGGAATTTATTTAAAAGGTTCTAAAACTTGTAGCACCACGTTCAGAGAAAAGAATGGGGTTCCAAAGAATAAAAGGAGCTTCATGAACAAAGAACCAGTACTTGTCGCCTTCCGTAACTCGTCCAGAGTTAAGGAGACACACTTCAGCGCTAGAGAAAGAACACTAAGGAATCCAGGCGGGCACGTCAAGATCCAGAAAACTCGGAGGCCTTTTTTCAAAGGAAGGTGGTTCACAAAGTGTCCCCCCGGCCAGAGGGGTTCCCGGTCCGTCCGGGTCGAGACCCATCTCGAGCGGAGTCCTTTTCCTTCGAGACTCTTCAGCCCCTGACTCACGCCCATCCTTCATTTTCTGTGCTTCTCCATTTTCTCCAGGGTTTTGCTAGAATCGGCAGGACTCTGGTCTCCGGGGTTCATGTAGGATTTGTCTAGGACTATCAGAGCCTCTTTGATGTAGTTCTGTAGAGCAGACACGGCAGCACAGATGGCCTGGCTGCCAAACCCGTGCGTGATCAGGCTGAAATGAGACAAGCAGTTCTGTATGTTCGTCTCCAAGACCGGGGTGGGCCGGTTGTTCCCGTTGGGGGTTCGGTCTTGATTGAGGAGGTCTGTGAATTCTTTACACACCTGCCTGGAAGGACAGTCAACACACACCTGTGAGCTCCATCTAACTCTCAACAGGGAAGGAGGACAGAGTCCGATCACCCCGAGGAGTCGGTCACCCAGGAGGCATTCAGGACTTGTCAAAGAAACAGACTTTGCTCCTACCTGTCAAAGGCTGCATGCACATTCAGCACCTACTACACGCCAGGCCCTCAACTCAACTCTCTGCAAGCACTCTCTCTCCTTTAATCCTCACGGGGAATCAGAAAAGGTAACAGGATCAACCCCAGTCAGAGGGCCAAGGTCACCAGGACTAGTGTGAGAGGTGCGGTTCGGGATTCCTGCGCAGCAGCTTATTTACAATGGGTAGCCATTTAGTTGGTATAGCTTGGTACCCAGACACCAATTTCTTCTGCAAGAACCCCAAGAATCCACAGCTCCCCCAAAACTCACTGTTCATACAGGCTGGTTCACTCTGCTTCCTTTTGCCCCATTTCCCGACTGGACAACTTCTGCCTTGTTTACCATCATTTTGAAACCCATTTGCTGCTGGCTTCTATGAGAAATCCTGCAGCTGCATTAAGTAGGGTTTGAGAAACTTAGCCTGCCCACGTGTCTCCTACAAATCCAACCTGAACATGACATTTAAAAAACAAAGTCTTGGGGGCCTGGGTGGCTCAGTGGGTTAAAGCCTCTGCCTTCAGCTCAGGTCATGATCTCAGGGTTCTGGGATCGAGGCCCACATTGGGCTCCCTTGCTCGGCAGGGAACCTGCTTCCTCCTCTCTCTGCCTGCCTCTCTGCCTACTTGTGATCTCTCTCTCTGTCAAATAAATTTTTTTTTTTTAAAGATTTTATTTATTTATTTGACACAGAGAGAGAGATTACAAGTAGGCAGAGAGGCAGGCAGAGAGACAGGGAGAGGAGGAAGCAGGCTCCCTGCTGAGCAGAGAGCCCGATGCGGGCCTCGATCCCAGGACGCTGAGATCATGACCTGAGCCGAAAGCAGAGGCATTAACCCACTGAGCCACCCAGGCGCCCTCTGTCAAATAAATTTTTTTAAAAAAATTTAAAAAACAAAAAAAAACAAAAAGTCTTATCAGGAGGCACAAGGCACCCACAACCTTGAGCGGATGTGACCTAACAAAGTGTTTCCAACACATATTTGTAAGCTACGGAGACACAATAATGAAAGGGTGGTTGAACTATTCTGAGCCGCATAACTGAGCAGCTCCAAAAACAATCACTGAGCAAGATTCGTCTGACTTCTTCTAAGTCAGACCCAAGAGCTCACCTATCTGACTTGTCAAAGAAAAGCCCTTGGCCAGCTCCTTTTCGTCCACACCTTCTCTTACTAAGCCATTTCTTTCTTGAGCACCAGGGACTGTACTGGGCACTCCCACCCCTCCAAGTTCAAGATCAGAGCACACGACCATCAGACTCAAGTCTGGATACTCACTGTGCAGCCAGCAGCATGTTCTTCCTAGCAGTTATCTCATTCCGCCCTCCAAGATGAGGTCTCGTCAGATATTCCGCCACTGGTTTACTAGGAAATTCTGCTTCACAGACATAGGCAAAGTCCCGAGCCAAATGAACAGCCTCACCTAGAATCATGGGCAGTGACAAGAGACTCAGAAGGTCTGCCATCACCCCCGGCAAACCTTCCCCTCCCTCTTTTTCTAAGTCGGAGGGTCCACCAGTCACTTGGCATTTTAAAATGAAATCACCCACAAGGGAAACATTTCAGCGGACTTGTGAACTTTCCCGGGCACTTTCAGTGGGCTCGCTCCCCTAGGACCACGGCAGGAAAACACAAAGCATATGGAGAAAAGCAACTGACATCTTTCACTGCCCTGGAATGACGCTAACCCGTCTTGCACCCAACTTAAGCTTCTGGAGACGCACCCATGCCTCCTCTCCAGAAGTTAGCACTTATTAGCTAACACTGTGGAGAAGTAGGGAAATTTAAAGACGAGTGCGTTGCACAAAAGCCGACTGGTCACTTCTCTTTATGAAATCATGACAAAGTCTTGGCCGGGGAACCTTCTTTTTCAACCAGGGTGCCCCATTACTGAAGAAGGCAGGTCTCTGGGATGTCTCCTTTCACTGGAAATGTTAACGTGAAGAGCCCAACTATCAACCTGGCCTAGCCGCCCTCTTTTGTCCAAATCACTGGGGGATCAGAGGGAGGGGAAACCAAAGGGCCTCGGGACTCCTCTCTGACCAGAGATGCCCAGGCCTGGCTCTACAGTGCCAAGGCTGGCCAGAGCTTTCCAGAAACCCCAGAGGGTGGCCCCCCACCCCCACCCCCTCTCCTCCCCTTTGCCTCCCCAGACCGACTAAATCTGAGAACCATTGTTCCGGCACACACACACTTTCTTATTCAAGCTCCTCGGCCCGGCTAGTGAGAAAACCTCTACCTCGCCGAGCCACGTACAGGCGCCACGCACGCAGAACCCACCATTCTCCATGCAGGCAGCTCCTTTCACCTGGCCCTGACCTCCAAAGACACTCGTAAAAAGGTAGAGCAGGGCTCTGCCAAGTCTCTTTCAGCATGCAAGAGCGCCATTAGACCAAGGACAGAAAGTGTTCCAGAGATCGCCTGGCCACCAGGCCACCACCCCTCATTGGCTCCCCCCCAGCCCTGAACCCAGAACCCAGCGCCCTGCTGATTGGGCGAGGGGCCGCTCCGGCCTTCAGATCAGCCCCCTTGTGCTCCACTCCATCCTCCCGGGCACAGCAACAATGAGCTGGTTTTGGAAAAAAATTATTTCACTTCTCCCTTAACCGTCCCCCACCGCCCCCCGGCCTGGCCCCCACTTATTTTTAAAGGCTGTAATCGCATTCTTGGCTCCCTTCCAGATTGGGGGTACAGGCCCATTCAATACACTAAAATGTTACATCCTACTATTTTAGGACTGGGGAGAAGGGCCCCACTAATTTTGTTCTTCATGCGGGAAACGCACAAAGGGCTTGTGAACTGGGTTAGTCCCACTGTCTACAACGGCTTTTCTCTTCACGGACCACAGTCCTGATACTTCACAGCTACCCAGGCTAGAAACAGGGCTTCTTCCCACCCGTACACAACCAGCTTTTTAAAAGTGTGCCAGATGATCGATCCGTCTTCTAAAAACTGGTTCGCTTGCAGGAAATGTCCCAACACCCTAACAGTGAGGGTGCTTAGGTCAGGGAAACCGATGACTTTTTCAGTGATTTTCGGGAGAACCTAGACCAGGATACTCAAGCAATCAGGGATTTAAGTGTTAACTCATTTGATAAAATTACTGTGATTCGCTGCAACCAACTCGCAACTCCTCTTCATCTCTGCTGGGGACAGAGCCATTTCTACGCTTTCCTTCAGGGAAGCATTAAAGACCCAGACGACACAGCACCAGCTACAAACGCCATAAAACAAAAACAAAACTCCACTGACCTTCTACTAAGGACGTCAGGAGAGTGACGTGAGCAGCTTTCCGTCTCCCAGCTGGCAGATTCAACCCGATCTTGTCCAACTTCTCCCGCAAGGACCGGCCTCCATTTTTAGACTTGGCTCTGGGTACAAGAAAGTGAATAGCAGCTATTCTCAAGACACCACACTTTGAAATTCTCAATTCCCGCAGTGCTGCGATCCAAACGGAAATCTATCCAGAGTATCTACACTGTGTGGCTCATAATCAGGTGATACAGGGAATCCCCTGTAATTAATGCTCTCTCCTATCATCGCCGTTTCTTCTTTCCAATCACAGAACATTGCAAACTGCTGGAGCAGACACATCGACTAGTATAAAAACTCTAACGCCCCCCCAAGCCCCCTGGGGCAACAAAACCCACGGAGCTCTCCCTCCCCCAATCGGGATGCCACCACTTCATACATGGAATCAAACCCTAACCAAATGATAATTTGTGAGCACTGTTTTAGCACTTCCTTCTACATCTGGCACTTTCTAAAAGAGAAGGAATGTACTAAAACTCTAAGCCAATTAGAATTCAGTGTTAAGTATAAAAGTCACATAAATGTTAAAAATACCTCCTTGGTTGTTTTATGTTATCAACCACCCAACCGCCAAGCACTGTGGCCAGAGTCTGTCCCCATGTACCTTCTGAGAACACCTCCCAGCAAGGAGGCATTTAAGCATTCGGGTGGGGACAATCGCCTCTGGACTTCAGCAACTGTCACTTTGTATTTAGACGTGGAGCTGAGGAGGGACAGTCTTCCCGGGACCGAGCAGAAGACCTCACTGGGATTCATCACAGCCCCTACCAGCTCCTTCTGACAAGGGAGACTCAGAGGGTTCTTGGTCATTGAAATAGGACCTGTGAATGAAAATCACAAGTGGCAGTGCCCCCGAGCTGCACTTAGGAAAAAGGGACCTTAGCAAACCACTCACCAAATAACGTTGCACGTTAGACTATGTAAATTGCAAGCAGATTTTTTTAAGTCATATTCTTCAAAGATAATCGAATCTGAAATTCA
Source organism: Ailurus styani (assembly GCA_002007465.1). NCBI lineage: Eukaryota > Metazoa > Chordata > Mammalia > Carnivora > Ailuridae > Ailurus > Ailurus styani. The sequence continues at coordinate 1,354,709 of LNAC01000048.1, read as the reverse complement.
CAAGTTAACACCTTACAAAGCTAATTAGTCATGACCCCAAGCATGGAGGGTTTTCATTTTCGAGCCCACTGTTAAAATCTGTTTAATTAGAACACTGGTTTTCAAAAGCCTGCTTCAGTCCTAAATAAATGGCCGATTTTTTTTTCTTCCTCACTAGACAACCAACCAAAATCACTGACTGGACCCATTCAGATCCTCTGCTGAAAACTTTCAGTTTCACTGATCACGGTAAATTTAAAAATACACACAAACCCGTTCTGTTACAAATTTCTTGGGAAATCCAGTTTATTTTCTGAGTTTTTCTTCAAAAACCATTTCCCAACTAATTTCGAGAAGCAGACCTAAGTAACGACCTTTCATCTAGGACTACTCCATCTCCAAAACAGACTGGTAATCCCGTCAGTTAATTTCCTGAGACTTCCCCGAGTGATCGATTTTCCAACCCCCTCCCCCACCACCCTGCATAAACCCGAGCTCTCACACACCATCCCACCCTGCTCCTTTCAAAGCTGTATGTTTGGGAGGCTGAACTGTTTCAAAAACCTTTCCTTGCAGGTCAGAATTAAAGACAGAATAGAACAGAACCACATCTACTCACTCAACAATTGTCACAGAATCGACCACCCAACTAAGGTATGTGGTGTGGTTTTTTTTTCCCCCAAATTAAATCACAGTGTTAACTCTGGAAGACTAGCAATGTAAAAACACCATCCAGTTCAAGGGATCGTATTCCCAGAAGAACACTATGGAGTAACAAATCCGGATTAATCGCTTAATCGAGACACCTCCCAAGAGTTTTACTATCATCCTTTCTTGTTGAATTTGGAAAAAGATCTCTTCTTACTCGGAAAAACCTACCTTCCCTCCAGCCCCAGTCAGTCCCTTCCCCTGCAGGAATCCCTAGTCCGCCGCCAAATGCCCCCAACTTGCCAGGCTCTACGCGTGGCCCTGGGGGGAGAAAAGTGTGCTCCCACTACCTACCTTTGCGAATAACAGTCTGATCGTGCAGAAGCAGGTGCTGGTCGTCAACATTCTGGGGAAGAAACGACAAAGTTTCCCTTAAATTCGGGGGAGCCTGGGCGGGGGGATAGGAGAAGCTGGGGGGCGAACAGGTCCGGGCAAGAGGGGCAAGAGCCGAGGCGCCGCTCACCTGCACCTCCTCCATCTGGTGCGTCATGTCGTGAAGCCCCAAGTTCTCGGCCAGGCCCGCGGCGTCCAGGGCGTGCGCGTGGGGCAACAGCAGGTCCGAGCGGCGGTAGGCATCCCTGCGGGCGCTCATGGCGCCGCCCTCCAGCCCGGAGAGGTGGGGTAGCAGGCCGGCCGGGCGCCCGTGGTGCGAGGGCAGGCCAGCCCCCTCCTGGCTCTGGCGGCCCGGCCAGGCCTGCTGCTGGCTGCCCGTGGGCGCTGGCTGGTGCAAGGGGTTGATGGCAGCGGCGTAAGCTTCTCCCAGATGCGAGTAGGGGTCGGCCGACTGCGAGTAGGCCAGCTGCTGGTAGGGCGGTGGAAAGTAGGGTGGTGGCTGGTATTCGGCGACTCCAGTATGGGAGAGGGGCGGCGCGGGGCTGTAGAGGTGCTGCCCGGCGGAGGAGAGGTGGGGGAGGCGCGGGTTCCCATTGCTGCTCGCGTCGTGGCGATCCTGGGAGAGAGAAGCAGAGACCCCGCTAGTACGAAACCCCGCTACAGCGAACTGGCCGCAGCCGCCGCGCTGAGCCGCTAGCCCCCAGGGGACCCACCCGCACCAGCCCGGACCCAACCCGCTGGGCCTGCCCTCCGGCCGCGGGAGGGGAGGGGGGACCCGGAGGCAAAGTGCCCCGGGGGGTTCGATGCAAACCCCGAGTCCACGGAGTAAATAGAGACTTCGAAATACCTGGGGGAACGCGTCCTCAAAGCCCGGCGGCGAAGGCCTGGGCCCTGCGACGCCCGAGGCGCTCCGAAGCGCCGGGTCCGGACCCCAGGCCTTGGGCCGGGAGAAGCCGAGACCCGGGCGGGGCGAGGCAGCCGGCAAGCGGCGCGCACGGTGCGGAGCCCGCTCGCGCACCAGCCCGCACATGGCGCCGCCGGACGGAAGCGC
>LNAC01000048.1:1333344-1351646 GCA_002007465.1 Ailurus styani | reverse complement strand
CCCCGCTCACCTCGCAGTCCTCTTCGTACTTGACATTATCGGTTATTTTCCACAACATGGCGTCCGGCGTCCCCCAAAACAGCCTCCAGTTAAATCCAGGCTCCCCCCACCCCCCGAGCGGTAAATCCAAAATGGGGGTCACGGTGGCTGGCCGTCTGCCGCCGCCCCCGCCACGCGAGGGGCCTCGCTGTCCCGGTCACTGGACGCGCATCGGCGGCCGTGCGAGCGTAGATGCTGCCGCCGCGCGCGTACAAGCCGCTGCCGGCGACCCGGGAAGCCGCGCCCGCACTGTGTGTCCCGGCAATAGCCGGGGGACCCGGGCGCCTTAATGAGAAGGAAATTATCATAACTCCTCCCCGGGGGCCGGCACCACAGCCCAGGCGCCGGGCGGGGCAGCCCCCAGCCAGTCCCGGCCTAGCTCCGCCTTGCACCCCGGCGGGGCGCCGCGCCGAGCACCACGCGGCGGGGGGCGAGCAGAGAGGCGAGGGGGCGGCACCCCTCTGACAGCCGCCGACCTGCTAGGTCCGGGTCCCCCGTCGCGCCTTCCATCAACCATCCCCGACAGGCACACGCCTTGAGCTTGGCAGAGCTGGGGCCCGGGATCCAAATACCCAAGAGCCCCCCCGCCTTTTTCCCAACGCGCCTTCCCCCATCCTCCAAAAGACGTTGTCACCTGGAGTTAAGAGACCCCCGCGTTCGGTCCCCCTTAGCTCCTAAAATGTCCCACCCACCCATTCACGGAGACTCAAGGTTCGGGGGGCTGGGATCTTGCAGCCAGAGCCCGGATCCCTCCGAGAGACGCCTCCCCGTCCCTCCCTCTCCGTGGTCATAGCGCCGGCCCATTCCTCCGAGGGGCTGGAGGAGGGAAGGCCTCCTGGGGAAGTCGGCCCCGAGCCGCACGGAGCGGGCCGGCCTCCTCCAGCCACGAAGTGTGGGACCGCGGCGTCGGGCCGCCATCGCCCCAAGGCGCGTCTCCGCAATGTCTGCGGCTGGGGGTCACCCGCGCGCCCTCACCCAGCCCTGCCCAGCCCTGCCCAGCCCTGCCCAGCGCCGGCTCGGCAGCTGCCTCCGACGGGCCGGGCACTCGGAAGCTTCAACTCACCCAGGAAAAAAGGTGCGGGGCCGAATACCAGCCCGGCGCCACGCGCGGGGGAGGGGAGGAGGTGGGAGAAGAGGGAGGGGCCGGAGAGGGACCCCGCGGGAGGGGTGAGTACCCCCGTTCTGCAGACGGAGGCTGAAAACGAAAGTTACGCAGAAACACTGCCTCTAGCCACAATATTTATTTGCCACCCAACCTGAATGCAATGCGCAATATTAAGATTTTTTTAAAGAAACGAAATCCATTGGCCCAATTACTGTAATTGACCTTTTTCACTGCAAGGGGAAAGTCGCTAATTTTCAAGGGCGAATTTTACCGGGATGTGCCATCTGGCTCCTGGATCTGAATTTAAACATTCTGAGAGAATTGGAGAAGGGGACTATTTCGATCTGATTCCCAATCCGATTATGCATAATTAATACCCATCGGTCCAGGGCCCCAGGCCTGGAGTGGACCCTAGCCCCACCTACAGAATGATTTGCACACACCACCTTCCCGCTCCTCGGGCTGGTTTGAGCTTTGGCGTTTCTTTAGACCCACATGGGCCTAAAATAAAGTAACTGAAATAAAAATGGGCGTCCTCCAAGTGAACGTTGTTCTCTCTTGCCTTAGAGTAGACAGATCCGAGGTGATAGTCCTACCAACTGTGGAACAAACCTGGAAGTGAAACCACTGGGGGCTTTTCGGGGCTTTGCACTATGAAGTACAAAGGACATTGCACGTAGTACCCCGGACACCTTGCTTCCAAAACACCGAGGCCTGGGGGTAAAATAACCGCAAAAGCAGCGTTCCCGGTACTCGGGGGGGTGGGGGCAGGGGGCCACCTGTGCAACGCAGGAATCGGACTCGGGCCCGGCAGGACGTGGAAGGCTGGGGTCCCAGGCACTCCGGAGAGGGAAGCCGCGCGCCTCCTTCGGGCGCTCCAGACTCCCCGAGCGGTGACACGGAGGCTCTCCTCCACACTGGGCCTTCTAGACCCAGGTTTGACTCAAAGACCCCGCCTGGGGTGCAACTTGAACAACTTGTCTCGTCCAAGCCGGCAACTTTCCCCCCAGGCAGGTTTGGAACCTGGGCAGGGCAGAAACGAGCCAACTCTCCACCCCAGGCCCCGGTTGTTCGTCCTTCCCGCCGCAGCTGGGGCCGAAGCAACCCGTAGAACAGAGATTCCTCCCAGCCCGGGGGCAGAGGCCCACGGGGCCGATGGCCGCGAAGAACCGCGTGCCTCCGTTCGGGGTCCCCCAGGGGCCTCGAGGTTTCCGAACCGCTGGGCACGGGCCATTCATCCCCCCAGGCAGCGCCCTGGATCCGCGCTGCCCCCTCTCCCAAAGGCACGCGTTCAAGCGGGAGCGCGGCTGCCGCGCCCCGGATGGAAGGCGGCGCAGATAGATCCCCGATCCTCCCGGCCCTGGAGCCCCCGCGCCAACACGCGCACCCTCGGCTCGGGGCGGGAACCAGGCACGCGCGCGCCCGGCCCGGCGAGCTGGGAGCCTCAGCCCTGCCCTGAGCTCGACTTCTCCCCTTCCCTCCGCGGATGGCAGGGAGCGAAGGGCTCCCACACCCAGGGCCGACCTCCCTCCCGAAGCCCCCGCCCCTCGCCGCGGGAAGCCCCGGGCCTGCATGGCCGCGCCCCCGGGCAGCCGCCGCTCCCGGAAGGGGGTCCGCGCAGGACCCTCCGGGGTACGCCGCCACTTAACTGTACACGGAACTAGGGGATCCCGGGGGTGAGCCTCGCAGAACGCCACGCAAAATCGGGGGTATGGGGTAGAGGGTTGTCAGCTGCTCCCCTCTGTCGCCCCCTAGGGGGGCCTGCGCTCACACACACTTGAAACCCGGACCCGGGCCCCCAGCCGGCTCTGATGGCCCAAGAAACCGGAGTCGGGAGACGAGGAGGCGTCTGCGTAGAAGCGCAGGCGGGAGTCGGCCACCGCCTCCAACCTCCCACCTGCGCAAACCGAGCAGGGCGGCCGGGCAGGTAGAGCTGGATGGGGGCTGGCCTTAGACTGCTTTTCCCGCCCCAGGGAGGGGGCGCCCGGAGCAGCAGGTGGAGGCCCCGGAGCGCCCTCGAGGACGCGGCGCCGCGCGCAGAGTGTCTGCCCCACCCCTTGGAGCCGCGTGAGCTCCCGCACCCGCCGCGGATCCGCGGCCCGCCGGGCTGAGCAGAGCCGCGAAACCGGTGCCTGCAGCACCGAGCGGCCTGCTCTTCGCGCGCCTCCCCTCTATTCCACAAGCCTCCTTCGCCGCACCGTCACCCCACTGGCCACACACACTTGGCACCAAGGAGTGCTCCCGACTGTCTAAGCCCGCGAAAGGGGCGCGCCCTGGGGCGCCACACGCATCATCTCACAGCCACTGCAAAGTAACAGCAATAATGTAAAAAGAGCCTGTTTGGATAGTGTGCAAAGCGGCCGCCGCACACAGAGTCTTCTTCCTGAACCCGGGCTCCAACCCAACTCCAATCACTGCTCACTTCTGAGCGCGCGGCCACAGGCCGGGCCTTCGCGGCCTGTGCTCGTCCTCGCAAAATCTGCTTTTTGCAAATGGACAGAGGGTCGCCGCGCTGAGGGAGCCTGCAGGACCCGAGCTCCGGGGAGGGAGACCCTCCGTCCCGGGTCTAGTCCGCGCGCTCATTTGAAAAGTGCTCGCCAAGCGCAGGGCTCGTGCGTGCAGTCTGTGACCTGACAACCACAGCCCCATTTCTCAGCAGGCGAAGGTGGGTTGTGGGTCGTCCAACTCCCTCCAAGCCACAAACACGCCTGCTGTCCAGGGCCGCCTCCCTCGCGGCTCTTGGAGACCTGTTAGAGACAAGCCTGGATCTCGCCTCCCCCCCCCACCCGCCCCGGGGGACCGCCGCCCTCCAGAGGCCACGCTGGGCTGCAGAGTGCCTGTCACTTCCCCACCGTGTTCCCGGGCCCACCGGGGCGCACCAACCGCTCCGAGCGCAGGCAGCAGGGCTCAGGCTCCAGCCCAGCGTCCCCGGAGGCCTTCCCGGCTCGGCGGCCCGGGGCACCATACACCTCCAGGCCAACGGAGCCCGGCGGCCTTAACGCATTTCTCGGATCGCCTCCAGGCGACGAGGAGGCCCACGGAAGCCACGCGCCCGGCGACGCGGACTCGGCTTCCGGCGCCAGGAGCGGGCAGCGCCCCGGAGCCACCCTGCGCCCCCACGCGCGCCTCCCCACCCAGCGGGCATCCTCCCGCGCGCCTCCCCTCCCTGCCGGTCCGCCCTGCACCCAACACCTCTCTTCTCACCCTCAGGAGCTGGAAGTTCATGTCGCCAGCTCTCCCACCTCGGTGCGCGCAGGGTTTTAAGAATGGGAGCGACGCTAGAGGAGATCCCCAGGGGCCGAGTCGTGTGCCGCAAAGTGCTCCGAGGTTTATTTAATTAACGAAAGGGGGAAGTGCAGGGGGGTGGGGTGGGGGGGTTCGATTCACTGCCAAAACCGGCTATCGCGATTGGAAGACACACCTGAAAGGTCGCGGTTACTCCTCCCCCGCCCTCCAACTCGCCAATTGTAAGGGTCTTCCCTGGCGTCTTGAATAATCTTGACGCCTGTGTGACAGGCAGTAGGCACGGGAGCTACTTCCAGCACGGAATTCTCGGAAATGTCGTCTACAGCTAGGTTTATTAACATTGCCGTCAATTCTCAGACGTCATTTCTGGCTCTGATCGAACTGGAGGCTCCTCGCAGGTTTCCAGATCCAGCTAAAACTGAACCAAGGCGCAGCAAATTCCCTGGGGGAGAGGGAGGTGGGTGGATTTGGGGCGTCTTCCTTCTTTCCCCAGAGAAATTTGCCTGCACCTTGGTTATGCAGGCTATTTGCCTTAAGAACTGGGGCGAAGGGCTGTTGGTTACCACAAACAAACAAACCCCCCCAAAAAAAACAAAAACAACAGCGGAGAACCCAGGAAAATGGAATTTTTTGAAGGAAGACGGTCAACACAGAAATAAATGGCATTTGTTGCCTGTATTATCAGTTTGCACATTGGCGGCCCGCTGAGATGGCCCAGACCGGCAGGAGAGGTTTGATATCCAGAGCAATGGTCCCTCTTTCCCTGCGTCCTTGAGGGTTTTCACACAGAACCTACCCAGGCAACCCAAAATGCTTTTTTTTCCCCAAGGAGGTGAGTTGAAAACTTATCCAAGATTCCTTTACATATGCCTTAGGAGAGAGAAAGAAAAGGAAGGGGGGAGGCAGAAAAACTACCGGTTTCAACCCCACCTACTGGTAAGCTCATTCAGTTTCTCTGTTTCCCAATTATCTTCAAAGGCACGCTTTTTTAAGTGCACCAAGAGATTTTCAAGCTAGAACCATCCATGGAGGGAAATGTATATTTTTACATTTCTCAAAACAGAAACGGATACAGGCACAGCCACGATTTAGTGTAAAGGGGTTTAAACATGGATTCTTAGCCACCACCGATTTGGGCAAAAATAGAATACAAAACTACAGGGAAACTGAGCTTGGTTGCAAATATAACTAGGATTTTGACCATTAATATTCTTCTGAAGAATCAGCACATGCTGTGCTTTTTGGTCCTGCTGCAGGAATAGCTACAAGGCCACAGGCCACACAGTTTTGGGGTGGCCACACCCAGGCAATAGAATGGGGCTGGGGGAGGGGTGTGGAGAGAAAACTGACTTTATTTCCTTATGGTTGGGCTTTTGTTTTCCTCTGGAGGGAAGCTGCAATTAATGTGTCTTGCAATAACTTTTTTTTAAGTTTCTATTTAAGTCATCTCTACGCCCAACGGGGGAATCGAACTCATGGCCCCAAGATCAAGAGCTGCTCATGCCTCCAACTGAGCCAGCCAGGCGCCCCCTCATTGTTTTTTGGGTTTTTTGTTTTTTTTTTTAATGAACACACTAATCACCAGTAACATCCTGAGGTTATTTCAGAATTTCATCCAGAGAGAAAGATTTGTATGTTATTGTTGTATGTTTCTGGTCCTCTGTGTCTTTGTTTCATAATTAAAAAAAATACAATAGGGCGCCTGGGTGGCTCAGTGGGTTAAAGCCGCTGCCTTCGGCTCAGGTCATGATCCCAGGGTCCTGGGATCGAGGCCCACGTCGGGCTCTCTGCTCAACGGGGAGCCTGCTTCCTCCTCTCTCCTCTCTCTCTGCCTGCTTCTCTGCCTACTTGTAATCTCTCTCTCTGTGTCAAATGAATAAATAAAATCTTTAAAAAATAAAAATAAAAAAAATAAAAAAAATAANCTCTCTCTCTGTGTCAAATGAATAAATAAAATCTTTAAAAAATAAAAATAAAAAAAAATAAAAAAAATAAAATAGTCACTGTTAATGTCCAAATGTATTGTTTGACTCCAGAAACGGGAGCACCTCGTAATGTCACAGTTCATAGTTAGGAAAACCTGGCCCGGGGGCAAGGTTTCAACCTCGCCACGGTCTTCCCTCGGGTGGGGTTTTCAGGAGGCTGGAGTGGGACCCCTCTGGGAGAGCTCTCGGCTCCCCAGCAGCCCCGCCAGCTCTTTCGCCTTTGCCCACTCTTTTCAGTCCCACAAGCCGGGCTGCATCATCCTCACTTTACCCCCGGCATCTTCCTCACGTGGCACTCGAACGTTGGTTTCCCTGGACCTGCTCCCAGGCTCCTGAGTTCTGCGTGTAAGGACTCATTTCAGTGGGGCCTTGAGCCCAAAAACAACAACAACATTTAAAAAGCCAAAATGGCACCATGGCAACCCGGGGATTCAGAGGGGAAACCCTAGCCAGCAAAGATCAACACCAAATTAAAAGCAGAACCTAAAAGAAAGAAAAGATAGGGTTCCGTAGATCCACTCAATACTGTAAAATAAATACCTGTTTCCAACCCTTTTGAATTCGAGGCACACCAACCAAAAAAAAAAAACTGTAAAGACTAATGTATCTCTATGTACATTTTCCTCACCTGAACAAAATCTTGAGCCTCCAAAACGAATAATTAGAAATGTCTTGTACCAACATTTCCTTTTCCTAAGAAGCTTAGATGTGCTCAAAGAAGATTCAGAACACGACCCTGCCCTAGTTTATCCTATTAGGCAATAACGAGTGTTTATTTTGCTGGAAGATGTTTCTGCTGCTGCATAAGCAAACCAGTTACGACCAAGTCCAGTGCATTTATTTGTCAGTTGGAACGTTGTTCTGCATCAGAATTTGGGACAGAGCACAGAGCCGTGATTCCCCAACGGAAGTCCAGGAGCACTGGAGGTACCTGTGCTGAAACTCCCAGTTCTCAGGGGCCAGCCCAGCCAGACTCGCTGAGTCTAGAGCTCCCGGGCAGGGGGGAGCCAGCAACCTCCGTTGTGGCAAACCCCCCCGAGCATTCTGGTACACGCTGAAGTCCGAGCCCCGCTGGCATAAAAGAATCCTAGGAAAACTAGTGTGAAATCATTTCCTCCCTGGTCCATATGTAAGACTCTGAAACTGTGTATAATGAATCAAACTTGCATGTTCCCAAACCATAACCATGTAAATTGGATTCCTCTATCTGTCTCCACGGTCTAGGTCACATGAACACTTTTTTTTTTTATGATTTTGTTTATTTATTTGACAGAGAGAGAGATCACAAGTAGGCAGAGAGGCAGGCAGAGAGAGAGGGGAAGCAGGCTCCCTGCTGAGCAGCGAGCCCCATGCGGGGTTCGACCCCAGGACCCTGAGATCATGACCTGAGCCGAAGGCAGAAGCTTAACCCACTGAGCCACCCAGGCGCCCCACATGAACTCCTTTTGTATTGAAAGATATTCTTGGGGCGCCTGGGTGACTCAGTCATTAAGCCATCTGCCTTCAGCTCAGGTCATGATCCCAGGGTCCTGGGATCGAGCCCCGTGTTAGGCTCCCTGTTCGGGGCAAACCTGCTTCTCCCTCTCCCTCTGTCTGCTGCTCCCCCTCCTGTCNCTCTCTCTCTCTCTCTCTCTCTCTCTCTCTCTCTGTCAAATAAATAAATAAATAAATAAATAAATAAATAAGGATGTTCTTTAGTCTTATTACAAATTTGTCTTTTAAACAACCAATTTACCCTATTTAAAACCACTCATTTGGGCGCCTGGGTGGCTCAGTGGGTTAAAGCCTCTGCTTTCGGCTCAGGTCATGATCTCGGGGTCCTGGGATCGAGGCCCGCATCGGGCTCTCTGCTCAGCAGGGAGCCTGCTTCCTCCTCTCCCTGTCTCTCTGCCTGCCTCTCTGCCTACTTGTAGTCTCTCTCTCTCTCTCTGTCAAATAAATAAATAAAATCTTTAAAAAAAAATAAATAAAACCACTCATTTATTTTTTTTAAAGATTTTATTTTTTTTTTTTTGTCAGAGAGAGAGGGAGAGAGCACAAGCAGGGAGAGGGGCAGAAGGAGAGGGAGAAGCAGGCTCCCCTCCGAGCAAGGAGCCGGACCAGGACTCCATCCCAGGACCCTGAGCCACTGAAGCCTCCCTCAAAACCATTCATTTAGACTTTGATTTTGTTTGCTTTAAAGAAACAAGTCTTTCATTCATGTGTACATGTTATAAAAATTCAATCATTTGTATAGATTTGGGGGAAAGGTGAAGAGGAGGCAAGGAAGTTTATCTTAAGTCTTTTAAACTTTTAAATATGAACTTATAATAAAAGAATCTGATGGCTTCTTCCTGTCTACGTCCCTTCCTCCACCCAAAGGATTAAATTATAAATCCAATTTTCAATTACACTCAGGAAAACGCTGAGGCTCCAAAAGAAGTGATTGATTCCCAGAAACCAAGTCTTCCCCCGCCCCATCCCGTCCAAATACACAAGTCATCTGTTTCTTCTTTTGGACCCCCATCCCTCAGGCAAGTCAGAAACCACAGGTTTCCCCTCACCTGGACCAGCTGGCTGCCCCTAGGAATCTAGGTGACTCCGAAAAGAAGGGCAAGTCAGTTTACTCACAAGCTCAATAACAGGAGGGTAATGACCAGGAACCAGGGTGAAGGAGCCAAATGTAAGACACCAAAAAACTCAGTAATCGAGACAACATTTTAATGCAGCATTAAAAAAAAATCAAATGAGGGCACCTGGGTGGCTCAGTGGGTTAAAGCCTCTGCCTTCGGCTCAGGTCATGATCTCAGGGTCCTGGGATCGAGGCCCACATCGGGCTCTCTGCTCGGTGGGGAGCCTGCTTCCTCCTCCTCTCTCTCTCTGCCTGCCTCTCTGCCTGCTTGTGATCTAATCTCTCTCTGTGTCAAATAAATAAATAAAATCTTTAAAAAAAAATCAAATGAGCACAATAAATCCTTGATGAACAAAATATCATAATTGTTCATGAAGACAGGTTGTCTGTTTTGTGATCCTGTGTTAGTGAGCAACGGGAATAGTTCTTTCCAAGTCCAAGCCTCTCTGTGTCCCCAAGCAGGTGTCTGGTGAAAGATGCTGGTCAGCGAGCAGATTGGGCACGAAGGGGCTTTGTGCTGAGCCCTGCTTTTGACTGTAGAGCCTTTTTTTTTTTTTTAAGATTTTATTTATTTATTTGAGAGAAAGAGTGAGAGAGAGCATGAGAGAAGAGAAGGTCAGAGGGAGAAGCAGACTCCCCATGGAGCTGGGAGCCCGACATGGGAATTGATCCCAGGACTCTGGGATCATGACCTGAGCCAAAGGCAGTTGCTTAACCAACTGAGCCACCCAGGAGGCCCCCCCCTTTTTAAAATATTTTATTTATTTACTTGACATAGAGCATGAGCAGGCAGGGGGAGCAGCAGGCAGAAGAAGAGGGAGAAGCAGGATCCCCAGTGAGGAAGGAGCCTGAGGAGGGGCCCAGGACCCTGGGATCATGACCTGAGTCGAAGGCAGACGCTTAACCAACTGAGCCACCCAGGCACCATTTGACGTTAGAGCTTTTATTAATTTTTTTCCAACTGGAAGTCTATTTTATAAGCATTTAGTGACGCGCCTGTTTTTCCTTGGCCTCAGGTTCCAAGCATTGCCTTGCCCTGTCTGGCAGGGCAGTGGGGGAGGGTAAGGCCCCACCACCCTAAACACAAGAAAACAGGGGGCCCAAATGCTCGAACATCCTATTGTATTCAGACTGGCATGTGATGATGGAAGGCTGGTGCTGTCTGCCTTTCCTGCAATAAGTCACGCTTCCACCTCTTACTCCTGTGGTTAAGACCACAGGCTTGGGAGCCCAGTCTCCTCCAAATCCCAGCTCTTTCTACCTTAAGCCAAGTACTTCGATGCTTAGTGCCTCAGTGTTCACATCTGCAAAATGGAGAGGAACCCTATCTCCTAGGGTTGGCAACTGACGATGAAAGGAGATGATGTATGTAAAGTGTTTAAAACAATTCCTGGCAGGGGCGCCTGGGTGGCTCAGTCGCTTCAGTGCCCAACTCTTGATTTCCGCTGGGGTCATGATCTCAGGGTTGTGAGATCAAGCCCTGCTCAGGGCTCAGTGCAGAATCTGCTTCTCTCTCCCTTGGCTCCTCCCCCTGCTCAATAAATAAATATATGAATAAGATAAAACAATCCCTGGCAAATAGAAGCCTAATGTCTATGAAAGCTTCCTCATTAGGCTTTTTTTCTTTTTTTTTGGCTTTTTTCATACGCCTACTAGCTGACATGTATTGACACCATATGTACCCTACTGCTCTAAGACCTTTGCTTGTGTTCTCTCATTTAAACCTCATAGGAAATCCTTGAGATGGGGACTATGACTTTCCTTCCTTTTTTTTTCCAAATCCTTTGTATCACTTATTTATTTATTTAGGGAGGGGGAGGGGCAGAGGGAGAAGGAGAGAGAGAATCTTAAGCAGGCTCTACCCTCGGCATTGCTGAGCCTGATGCTGACCTTGATCTCATGACCTTGAGATCACCGCCTGAGCTGAAATCAGGAGTCCGGCAGTTACCTGACCGCACCCTCCAAGCGCTACAGGACTTTTTCTCCAATGATGGCTGCGGTTCTTGATCACACAGCCTCGAAAGATGAAGAGGTAGACCAGAGCGGGGGGCAGTGAAGCAAGCTTTATTAAGCGATAGCAAAGGGATGGTACAAAGTTCCCAAGGAGGGAGGGGACCCAAGAGGATTGCCCTATTACTTTCCACTTGGGGCTTGCAGGAACGCAGGAATATAGTGGTCGAGTAACACGTTCGGGGCCAGGCAGGTGGCAGAGACAGTAAATAAGACACTAGGCACTAAGCTGTGGATGACCAAACACACACCCTAATGAGTTGAGTCTAGTTGTCTCTTGAAATTGCCTGTGGCACAGACAGAATGTGGCCACAGGCTGTTTAGGGCCTCGGGACCCCCAGGGTGAGAGCTGGGAGACTTTCTGGGGCCTGCAGAAAAGGAGGTGTACCCTTCCCAGGGGGGACGCCTCCCAGCAGAACTGGGTTCATCTGAACCTTGGGGAGCTGAGCTGGCGGCACCATCAGCAGGGTAGCAAAAAATGCCAATTTCCTTGCAATCGCAATATGGGGAGAGGTTATTTTACCAACCCTTCATCTGGGCAATCAGGCGGCCCCAGGGAAAATGGTGCACTTGATTTGATTTGTATCTTTTCAAATGTTTGTTGGTCATTTGTGTTACTTCTGCAAACCATTAGTGCTACTTGCCCATTTTTCTATCTAGGTATCTTTTCTCTAATATTTTTTTTTCTTTAAAGTTTTTTTTTAACTTTTTTTTTAAGTAAACTCTACCCCCAACGCGGGACTTGAACTCTACATCCCCAGACCGAGAGTCACATGCTCCACTGACTAACCCAGCCAGGTGCCCCTCTCCGATCTTTGTTCAACTGCTTTTATAAATGGTGGTCAATGTTGAAATCTTTGATGCAGCTGGTTTGGCGGTGGAGAGGTGAGTTGGAGGGGGCTTGTATTGGTGGTCTAAGGTAGACAGATCTATCTTTTATTTTTCCCAAAGGGGAGATGAGAGCCAATTGCCTTTATAGTAAAGATGGGGCCAACTGATGATACCACTTTTAATTACATAAATTGACCTCTATAAACATGTGGATTTTTCTGTCCCCTTATCTGTTTCCTTTACTAGTCTCTTCCTATGCCCATGCCAGACTCAGTTCTGGTGACTCTACCTTTTGCCTTTGTTCCCATATTTGTCTCATCTACTTGATTCAAGTCTTCCAGAATAGTCTCGTGGTCAATGTCACGTTCTGGGCGCCTGGGTGGCCCAGTTGGTTAAGCAACTGCCTTCGGCTCAGGTCATGATCCCGAAGTCCTGGGATCAAGTCCCACATCGGGCTCCCAACTCCATGGGGAGTCGGCTTCTTCCTCTGACCTTCTCCCCTCTCATGCTCTCTCTCACTGTCTCTCTCAAATAAATAAATAAAATCTTAAAAAAAAAATATGTCACTTTCTTCCCCATTGCTACACACACACACACACCTTGCTTTGACTTTGAGTGGAATTACTCAGGATGTATAAAGTTCTGGCATCTTCATACAAGACTGAGATTTGGCCTCTTTTAGGTCTAGAAGAAAAAGGAAACCACCAGCCCTGAGGCACGGCTCTTGGTTAAAACAGTGGCTCCCAACAGGCTGATTTTTCTCCCCAGGGGAGATTTGGCAATGTCTGGAGATATTCCGGTTGTCACAGCTCAAGGGAAGGTGCTCCTGGCATCTCGGGGGCAGAAGTCAGGCAAACTGCTAACACCCGACGGGACACAACACGGCCCCCCAGGCCAGAGTCACCTGGTCCAAAGTGGCAATAGCGACCAGAGGGAGGTTGAGAAACTCTGAGTTAACTTTGATGTGTTCATCAGAATCCAGATGGGTGACCAGGAAGATGGCCAAAATGGCAGAGCCCTCAATGACCCCCCTGCAGCTCTGGCCCGAGGCTTCTCGGGCTCCCGTGGGCAGCAACCCGGGGATGGGGGCCAGGCAGCCCTGAGGCCCCCACCAGAGGTGAGGCAGAAGCAGCACCCAGGGTGCACGCTGCCTCCCCCTCCTCTTCGGTACACTCATAAGGGTGGGAATCACAATTAGCCCTTGCAGCAGATAGAATTTTCTTTCCTTTCTTAAAGTTTTAAATCACCTTTATTGAGGTCCAATTACATACTATGAAATGCACTGATTAAGTGCACAGTTTGATGAGTTTAGAAAATCAAGATATAGAATATTTCCATCATGGGGCGCCTGGGGGGCTCCGGTCATGATCCCTAAGTCCTGGGATCAAAGCTGGCTCCCTGCTCAGAGGGGGGGTCGCCTTCTCCCTCTCCTGGCCCTCCCCCCTGCTTGTACACTCTTTCTCTCTCACTCTTTCTCACTCTTTCCCAAATAAATAATTTAAAAAAAAAAGAATATTTCCAGCACCCCAATCCCCTCCTGTCCCTTTGCAGTCAGGCCCACCACCCCATCTCCAGTCCCAGTGACTGTCAACCTGCTTCCATCACCACAGATTATTTTAAACTGTTCTCAAGTGTCAACGGTCATAGCAATACAACGGGCACAGTATGTATACCTTCCCTGTGGCTTCTTTGCTCAGCCTGTTTTGGGGTGTTCATCTACGCTGTTGGTGCACCAGTGTTTCTTTCCTTCGCAACGCTAAGTAATATCCCATTGTGTTTATGCCACAGTTTGTGTATTCTTTTGCCTCTCAGTTGACGGACGTGCGGATGATTTCCAGTATGGGACTTGTCTTAGTCAGCTCTGGCTGCTAGAACGCAATACCATAGCCTAGAAGGCTCATGAGTGTCCTACAGGGCTTTCTCACAACTCACCGCTCTGGAGGCTGGCAAGTCCAAGATCAAGGCTCCTGCAGATGCAGTCAGCTCTGGAGGGCCTGCCTAATGGATCACAGCTGGCCCTCTTCTCCCTGTGTCCTCACACGGTGGAAGGGAGCTCTGTGGGGTCTCTTTTCCCAGGGCACCAATCTCATGCATGAGGGCTCCCCCTCGTGACCTAGTCCTCTCCCTAAGGCCCCACCTGCTACTGTAACACACTGAGGATTAGGTTTCCATGGACAAATGGGGGAGGGGGAATGAACATTCAGTCCACTGGGGGACTATTACAAATTAAGCCACTGTGTCCTTTCACGTTCAAGTCTTTGTGTGGACACATATTTTCTTTTTCTGCACTTAATGCCTAGGGCTGGTATTGCTGGGTTATCTATTTATGTATATGCCTATGTATAGTTATATATATAGTAAGAATATATAGTTTTATATATAGTTACATTTACATCTCTGGTTATATACATAGTTTGGGGGTTTTTTGTTTTTGTTTTAAAGACTTTATTTATTTAGGGTGCCTGGGTGGCTCAGTGGGCTAAAGCCTCTGCCTTAGGCTCAGGTCATGATCTCGGGGTCCTGGGATCGAGGCCCGCATCGGGCTCTCTGCTCAGCGGGGAGCCTGCTTCCCCCTCTCTCTCTCTGCCTGCCTTTCTGCCTACTTGTGATCTCTCTGTCAAATAAATAAATAAAATCTTTTTTTAAAGTTTTATATATATAGTTATATTAGTAGTGTGTGTGTTTATATATATATTTTATTTTTTTTTTAATATAATCTCTACACCCAGTGTGGGGTTTAACCTCACAACCCCCTATCAGGAGTCACATGCTCTTCGGACTGAGCCAGCCAGGCGCCCCCCAGGAGATATACACATATTTTAAGGAGAAGTAGCTCATGCAATTACGGAAGAGTGGAGAAGCCCCAAGAGCTGCGATCAGCGAGCAGGAGACCCCGCAGAGCCTCTGGTGTAAGTTCCAGCCTGAAAGGCAGCAGGCTCAAAACCCAAGACCACTCAGTGCTTGGATTCTAGTGCAAAGGCTGAGAAAGACCAGGAGCAGCAAGAATCTCTGCCTCCTCAGCCTCTTGCTTCCGTCAGGACTTCCTTTGATTGCTTGAGGGCCTCCGTATTGTGGAGAGCCATCTCCTTCACTCAGCCTGCTCATTCAAATGCTGATCTCACCCAGAAACACCCTCACACACCCATCCAGAAGGGTGTTTGACCAAATGTCTGGCCAAACAGTTTCCTGGGTCAAGCTCACGCAGACAAATAACCATCAGGACGGCCCAGCAAAGACCGGGGGGGCAGGGGGGTCCCCTGAGTTTTCTTTTCTTTTCTTTTTTTTAATTTATTTGACAGAGAGAGAGATCACAAGTAGGCAGAGAGGCAGGCAGAGAGAGAGAGAGAGAGGAGGAAGCCGTCTCCCCGATGAGCAGAGAGCCCAATGCAGGCCTCGATCCCAGGACCCTGAGATCATGACCCGAGCTGAAAGCAGAGGCTTTAACCCACTGAGCCACCCAGGCGCCCTCCCCTGAGTTTTCTAGACTTCTCAGAGTTGCTTCCTCCTCTCCAGTTCCTCACATTCTAACCAACTCAGCCTCCCTGACTCTCATCTCGGCCTCCCTGGACTGCCTACAGAATTTTCCAGGTGTGGTACAAAAGGAAAACCCAGATCCAGGTCAAAAGTTAAGATTTTCAAGATAGTAGTACCAGGGTGTCAACCCAAGCATGAGAACCTTCTAGACTTGGGACCCTAGGCAGCTGCACACGTCACACGCCCAGGGAACTGGCTTGCCTCCCCTTCAGTTCCTCTGCCTTGTTCTGCTTTGCCTGCCCTGCGTCTCAAGCCAGAAGGCACCTCTGGGCTCATGGAGCACACATCACAGCCTCTCGTTAAGGGATCACAGTCCGGGACGCTGGTTGTCCACTGTCTGCAAAGGTTGGTTTGTATACTTTGGCCAGTTTCCAGTTGTTTACAGCAGATGGGCAACTTCGATCTGAGCTGCTTCATCGGCCCTGGAAGTAGAAGTTAGCCTTCCTGTAGTCTTGATCCTCTGTAATCAGGATACTTCCTGTAGTCTTGATTCCTCTGTGATCAAGATACAGTGTCAGGCAACTGAATTATTTTTCAAATTCCATTGCGTAGTAATACATGAGTATATTTGTCTTTAAAAAAAAAATGTGAGAGTCTACAGGTAAGACTCTGGTCCCATTGGATCACCATTCCCAGTTCCAGGTCTCTCACCTCCCTCGCCCCTCCCTCTCAAGAGGGATCCGATGATCGGTGTTGGTGTAGCCTTGGTCTCAAGGCTGCCTGCATGTCTGAGAACCCACAAGAAATATGGAGTCAAGGGGCGCCTGGGTGGCTCAGTGGGTTAAAGCCGCTGCCTTCGGCTCAGGTCATGATCCCAGGGTCCTGGGATCGAGGCCCACATCGGGCTCTCTGCTCAGCAGGGAGCCTGCTTCCTCCTCTCTCCTCTCTCTCTGCCTGCCTCTCTGCCTACTTGTAATCTCTCTCTCTGTGTCAAATGAATAAATAAAATCTTTAAAAAAATTATCTTATGGATACAGCAAGAAACACACCTAAGCCAGAACCAGTTCTCCTTAATATAAGCGAATGAACATGAATGAGTTCACTCCTTGGTGAGTCACAGATAGAAAGCACACCAGGTAAAGGTGTGACACAAAGGAAATTTTATTTGCANAAAAAAAAAAAAAAAAAAAATTAAAAAAAAAAAAAAGAAATATGGAGTCAAGGTCTCCTGGCTGGCTCAGTCGGCAGAGCATACAACACTTGATCTCGGGGCTGTGAATTCAAGCCCCACGTTGGTCCAGGGATTACTTAAAAATAAAATTTAAAAGAAACCCACTATGGGAAGGGAGGAAGGAAGGAAGGAAGGAAGGAAGGAAGGAAGGAAGGAAGGAAGGAAGGAAGGAAGAAGAGTCATTAGGCCTTCTATGACCCAGCAATACCCTACCTGGGCATCCATAAAAAGAAATTCCCAAGAATGTTCTGAGCAGCTTTGTTTATAACAACCCCAAACTGAAAATAACCCAAATGTCTGTTAACCGTGGGATGCATAAATACGTTGAAAATAATGGAGTTCTGTACTGCAAGGAAGAAGCATGAGCCACCACTAGGCGCAAGAGTCTGCAGGAATCTCACACCCAGAGAGACATTAAAGCTAAAGAAGCCAGACACAAAAGTATATCCTGTGGGGGTTAAAGTTCAAGAACAGGAGCCTAATCGATGGTGGTAGAAGTCAGAATAGCGGTGGCGGCACTAGTGGTGAGGGGACCTTGAGAGGTAATGGAATGTTCCAGGTGTTCATCTGGGTATTGGTTACAGGAGCATATTTACTCTGTGACTGTTGGTTGACTGCACACTTAAGATGTCATGCTTTATTGAATTTTATTCAATTTTTAAAAGTGAAAACAATACTATAACTGACCCCTAGAAAGAAAATAATTAAACCAAGTATGAAAATCACAAGGAAGTGAATCCACCCTATGTGACTGATGCTTTAGAAAAGGTTTAACCATTGTAAGTATAGTAATGACTTTTGTAATAACATTTTTTTAAAGATTTTATTTATTTATTTGTCAGAGAGAGAGAGAGAGCACAAGCAAGAGGAGCAGCAGGCAGAGGGAGAAGCAGGCTCCCTGCTAAGCAGGGAGCCTGACACAGGACTCAATCCAAGGACCCTGGGGTCATGACCTGAGCAAAGGCAGGTCATGAGGCAAAGGCAGATGCTTCACCGACTGAGCCACCCAGATGTCCCTGTAATAACGTATTTTAAATAATGTATTTTTAAGTCTATTTAAAATTTTTGTTTTCTTTTTTTTATTTTGTTTTAAGTAAGTGCTATGCCCAACGTGGGACTTGAACTCATGACCCCAAGATCAAGAGTCACATAGTCTTCAAACTGAGCCAGCCAGCACCCCTAGTCTATCTTAAATTATTTGAGGTCTTTAATTATATTTGTAATTGACATTCAGATATACAAGAAAAAACACATTACTGCTTTAAACTATATAGTGAAATTAGATTTCTAATTAACATCTAAACATTAGATATTTAAGAGAAAAATATGTGTTTAAATGCTTTATAAAAATGGTGTCATATATTCCTATTCATATATTATCACTCAGCAACTTNCCGATGCGGGCCTCGATCCCAGGACGCTGAGATCATGACCTGAGCCGAAAGCAGAGGCTTTAACCCACTGAGCCACCCAGGCGCCCTTATTTGAGGTCTTTAATTATATTTGTAATTGACATTCAGATATACAAGAAAAAACACATTACTGCTTTAAACTATATAGTGAAATTAGATTTCTAATTAACATCTAAACATTAGATATTTAAGAGAAAAATATGTGTTTAAATGCTTTATAAAAATGGTGTCATATATTCCTATTCATATATTATCACTCAGCAACTTGCTTTTTCCACTTAGAAATATATCTGGGGAGGGGGGCTCCTGGGTGGCTCAGCTAGTTAAGTGTCTGCCTTTAGTTTTTTTTTTTTTTTTT
>LNAC01000048.1:1319464-1332292 GCA_002007465.1 Ailurus styani | reverse complement strand
ATGTGTGTGTGTGTGTGTGTGTATATATATATATATATATATATATATATATATATATATACATACATATGCATACACACACATATCTTGGGGGTACCTGGCTGGCTCAGTCAGTAGAACATGCAACTTTGATCTCGGGGTCATGAGTTCGAGGCCAACACTGGGTGTAGAGATTACTAAAAAAAATTTAATTAAAAAAAGAAAGAGGGCGCCTGGGTGGCTCAGTGGGTTAAAGCCTCTGCTTTCGGCTCAGGTCATGATCTCAGGGTCCTGGGATCGAGGCCCATATCGGGCTCTCTGCTTGGCGGGGAGCCTGCTTCCTCCTTTCTCTCTGCCTCTCTGCCTACTTGTGATCTCTCTCTCTGTGTCAAATAAGGAAATAAAATCTTTTAAAAAAAAAAAAGAAAGAAAGAAAGAAAGAAATATATCTTGAAGCTCTATTTATTTAACTCATGACCCTGAGATCAAGACCCAAGCTGAAATCAAGAGTCAGATGCTTAACAACCTGAGCCACCAAGATGCCCCCCGATTTTTTTTTTTTATTTTTTTTTTAGAGAGAGAGAGAGAGAGAGAGCCCACGTGAGAGGGAATGTTGATGGGGAGGGGCAGAAGGAGGGAAGGAATCTTAAGCAGGCTCCATGCCGAGCACAGTGCCCAACGCAGGGCTCAAACCCATGACCCTGGAATCATGACCTGAGCCAAAATCAAGAGTGGGACGCTTAACCACCTGAGCCACCCAGGCACCCCCTGAAGCTTCTAACCATGTTCCAAAACCTCATTTTTAAACTGCCGCATAGAATTTCATGATATGAACTCTGGTGCTTTACATTTGTGACCAGCGTCGGGCACGTAGGAGGTGGTCAATGAATATTTGTTTCATGAATGAAAACTCACCTTTTCTTTAAACTATAAAATCCTCGAGGGCCGAAGAATTTGTTTGTGCATTCCCTGCATCTAGGGGGAAGCCACATCACTCGTACTGGTCACCTGTAAAATCTCTTTGACTCTACAATGCTCCCATGAGTCAGATCTTAGCTCCCTCACCACTAAGAGGGGGTGGATGAGGCTCAGAGAGGCTACATAACTTGCCCAAGGCCACACACCGAGTGAAAACCGGAGCATCAAGCTTCGGGTTCTGAAAAGTCTGAGCTGAGCTGAGACACCGCACCTCCGGAGAAAGGCTATGTGGCCACACAGAAGAACGGGAAGAGGAAGTGCAGGCAGTAAGATGAGGAGGGAAGAAGTCAGGGGAGGCTAAGGAGGAGGCTGCACGGGCTGCAGGGCCCCTGAGGCTGGTTGGTGACCCACAGCCCCCCTCTGACCCTCCTGTCCTGCCCTTCACCAGCCCAGGAGCTCCTCAGAGCCTGTCCCCTTAGCACAGGAGTCCTTCTCAGAGGGTCATGAGGTCACGACTATTTTGTAACATGTCATTTGCCTCTCTCACTCTGTGCAGTGGAATTTTCCACAGGCTACATGATGTGTGATATCACCACAGACTGAAGACAGAAGCAGATGTGAGAATCCAGTTTGCCTCGTATTAAGCCAGATAGTAAAGGGAGTCACAGAATGTAAAAAAAGAAAAAAAAAAAACCCAAAACAGAAAACAATACCACCATTCTCACAACATTTTTCTTTTTAAGTTTTGGAAAATATGATTATTTTTTTCTATAGAATGTTCAGGTTAATACGTAAATGGGGGGCGCCTGGGTGGCTCAGTGGGTTAAAGCCTCTGCTTTCGGCTCAGGTCATGATCTCAGGGTCCTGGGATCGAGGCCCACATCGGGGTCCCTGCTCAGCGGGGAGCCTGCTTCCCCCCCCCCTGCCTGCCTCTCTGCCTCCTTGTGAGCTCTCTCCCTCTGTGAAATAAGTAAATAAATAAATAAATCTTTAATAACTAATGGGTTTATTGTTACTTTCAAATAATTTTTTTTTAAGTAGGCTCCAGGCCCAGCATGGAACGCAATGCGGGGTTGATCTCACAACCCCAAGATCAAGACAAGCTGAGATCAAAAGTCAGACACTTGGGCGCCTGGGTGGCTCAGTGGGTTAAAGCCTCTGCCTTCGGCTCAGGTCATGATCTCAGGGGCCTGGGATCGAGGCCCGCGTCGGGCTCTCTGCTCTGCGGGGAGCCTGCTTCCTCCTCTCTCCTCTCTCTCTGCCTGCCTCTCTGCCTACTTGTGATCTGATCTCTCTCTGTGTGTCAAATAAATAAATAAAATCTTAAAAAAAAAAATAAAAATAAAAAATAAAAGTCGGACACTTAACCAACAAAGCCCACCAGGCGCCCCTCAAATGAAAATTTTTATTTATTTATTTTTAAAAGATTTTATTTATTTATTTGACAGAGAGAGAGAGAGAGAGAGACAGTGAGAGAGAGAACACAAGCAGGGGGAGTGGGAGAAGGAGAAACAGGCTTCCTGCTGAGCAGGAAGCCTGATGTGGGGCTCGATCCCCGGATGCTGGGACCTTGACCTGAGCCGAAGGCAGACACGTAACAACAGAGCCACCCAGGTACCCCTCAACTGAAAATTTTTAAATGTCTCAGTAATTCCTAATACAGTAAATATTGATAACCTACATCATCGAAAGCTTTTTGAGAATTTCAATAATTTTTGAAAATGTGAAGAGGTCCACGGAGCCTGGGTGGCTCAGTCAGTTAAGTTTCGCAGTCTTGGTTTTGGCTCACATCGTGGGATCAAGCCCGGGGTAGGGCTCCACACTCATCAGGGAGTCTGCTTGGGGATTGTCTCCCTCCCTCTCGACTCCCTGCAAAATCAATCAATCAATCAATCAATCAATCTTAACAAAAACCCAACAGCATAAAGAGGTCCTTAGAACAAAGCTTTGTTTCTTTTTTTTTTTTTTTTAAGATTTTATTTATTTATTTGACGGACACAGAGAGAGAGATCACAAGTAAGCAGAGAGGCAGGCAGAGAGAGAGGAGGAAGCAGGCTCCCCCCCTGAGCAGGGAGCCGGATTCAAGCCTCGATCCCAGGACCCTGAGATCATGATCTGAGCGGAAGGCAGAGGCTTTAACCCACTGAGCCACCCAGGCACCCCTAGACCAAAACTTTAACATTCTCTGTCCTTTGGGGTCCTTGGTATGCGGCCACCAAGCAGGTGCTCATTTATGGGACAACGAAGAGGAGACATGAAGGGCTGGATGCATGAGTAGGAAACGAATCAGGAATTACGGTTTGGGGTACATTTGAGGATAGATGATGTACTGCTCTAAGCATCCGCAGAAGGAAGGGAAGTACGAGTGTGAGGGAAGGACGAGAGTTTCCTCCTCTGCTCACGGACCATCAGATGCCTCCCAGAGGAACGAGGCGCTCAGAGGCCTCCGGGAGCACAGCCCGCAGAGCACCCGGTGCAGGAGAAGGAGGCCAGGGGACGAGCACGAGAACCCGTCGGGTGCTTGGCTGTCTTGCACCCACGGTGGGTAGGCCTCGGGGGGGAAGTCTCCGGCCCACGCACTCCTGTCCCCCTCCGCCCCCCCCCACCGCCACGTGTGAGGGTCTCCCGTCTAACTGAAGGGAAGAGAAAGTTCTGGAACCACGTAAAGGAAACCCGACAAGATCTGGGCAGCCCCAAGGCTCTGCCTGTGCACCCTGAGAAGGCAGCTCCCAGGGGGGAGGGAGTGGGGTCTGGTTTCAAAGTCCCGCCGAGGGGGGCGACCGGGATCACCCGACCCGATTTCCATCAGGAAGGGCTGCAGTAGGAGAGAGGGGATTCCAAGCGGCCGGCACAGCGCTGACCCCTTCCCGGGGTAAGGAGGCGCCCCGCATGCCCGGCCTCTTGGCATCTGGGGGCCGGCGACGTGAGAAGCCCTCGCTGCAAAGCCCGGACCAGCACCGCAAGGGCGAGCTGCGAGCTGGGATGTGGCTCGGCGGGCTGGCCAGCCGCCCCGGTTTGCGCAGCATCAGCTCCCGGCAAGGCCTGGCTCTCCCCGGACTTGGTGTCGGTCCCCTACGTCACCTGCTCCAGCTGGCCTTCCCAGCCACCCGCATCCCCCAGGTCCCCTCTGCCCTGCGATTCCTTATCTCTGCCCGGAGTTGTCTCTTTTGCATTCCTTCATTCCACAAATATTTATCCATCGTCTGCAACGTGCCAGGCCCTGTGGTGGGAGGCTCTTGGTCAACCAGACCCAGNTCTGTGAAATAAATAAATAAAATCTTTAAAAAAAAAAAAAAAGATTTTATTTATTTATTTGAGGGGAGAGAGACATCACAAGCAGGCTGAGAGGCAGGCAGAGAGGAGGAAGCAGGCTCCCTGCTGAGCATGGAGCCCAATGTGGGCCTGGATCCCAGGACCCTGAGATCATGACCTGAGCCGAAGGCAGAGGCTCCAACCCACTGAGCCACCCAGGTGCCCTTTTTTTTTTTTTAAGATTTTACTTATTTATTTTTATTTATTTTTTTTAAAGATTTTATTTATTTATTTATTTATTTATTTATTTATTTGACAGAGAGAGAGATCACAAGTAGGCTGAGAGGCAGGCAGAGGGAGAGAGAGGAGGAAGCAGGCTCCCCGCCGAACAGGGAGCCCGATGTGGGCCTCGATCCCAGGACCCTGAGATCATGACCTGAGCTGAAGGTAGAGGCTTTAACCCACTGAGCCACCCAGGCACCCTACTTATTTATTTTTAGAGAGAGAGAATGAGACAGAGTGAGAACATCAGAGTGGGGAGGGTCAGAGGGAGAAGCAGACTCCCCGCTGAGCAGGGAACCCGATGCGGGACTCGATCCTGAGACTCCAGGATCTGAGCCGAAGGCAGTCACTTAACCAACTGAGCCACCCACGTGTCCCCCAAACCCCTGTCTCTGGGGCCCTACTGTCGCCAGTGGGAGACAGCCCTTGGCGAGGGATGACACAACTTCCTCGGCGTTTACAGAGGTGGGGCTGGGAAGAAACGGGGGTGCTGCAGCTAGAAGGCGGCCTGGCCTAGTCCAGGGACGGGGCGGATTTCCGCAGGAGGCAACACCGCCGTCCCGAGGGTCGCAAGGGACAGCCAGCTCTTTACAGGAAGCTGAGGGCGGGGAGGGGACCCCAGGCCCTGGGATGTCCTGCGCAGGAGCCCGGCTCCAGAACCAGACACTAAGGTGAGGTCAGGAGCTCCGGCTTCCCGCCCACAAGCACTCCTCCTGTTATCTGCACCACGGAGCTTGGCCCTGTCACAGTGGGTGTTTGGTAAATAAGAGGCTCGTCTTGAGCGGCAGGGTGGTGGCCTAGCTTGTCCTGCAAGCACGCAACTGCTGCCCTCCCAGTGCCTCCCCGGGCCCGCTCTGGCTGGGGGAGGGTGGCGAGGCCCAGCAGCAAAGCCTCTCCTGGCACAGAGCTTACCGTGGGGGGCTTGGGATCGCCAAACAACCTCGAACCTCATCCTAAGACAGGGCAGGTGTCACTAAGAAGGAAAGGGAAGGGATGGGACATTGGAAAGGGGCGTGGGGTCTCAGAGGTGACTCCCCACTGCCCGCTGGAGGAGTCCCAGGCACACAGAGTTTTAAGACTTGCCCTTCAGGGCCAGGTCAGCCGCTCAAGTGCAAGAGTCTGACACCTGGTGCCAAACCACTTGCTTTAAGACGGAACCATTAATTACCTTGCCCCATTGAGTCACCTTTTAATATGGTCAGTGGCCCAACCAAAAGCCACCCACAGGTCATTTGCGGGCCAGGTCT
Source organism: Ailurus styani (assembly GCA_002007465.1). Classification (NCBI taxonomy): domain Eukaryota; kingdom Metazoa; phylum Chordata; class Mammalia; order Carnivora; family Ailuridae; genus Ailurus; species Ailurus styani. The sequence goes on along the minus strand of LNAC01000048.1, from coordinate 1,326,614 downwards.
TGTGTGGATCTAGATCCCATAGGATCGATGGGACTCGAAGAATCCCACAGGTGCAAGCCGTAGTGTGAAGGCAAGAAGCGAAGGCACTGTGTCAAAGAAGGCAGAGATGCTTCATTCAGTTTCCAAAATGCGGCGATGAGTTTAACAACACACCCCAACCATGCAGAGAGGGCCCAAGTCCTCTCAAGTTCACCTACAATGGATGGCCGAATTCGTCCTTATTAAAGAGTAGAAACTGCCTAGCTTCTCCCCAGAAGTCACCATGATTAAGAAGTTTGGTGAGTAAAAAATAAAGAATTAAATAAAGAATTAAAAATAAATAAATAATAAAAAAGTTTGGTTGAGTGTCCTTTGAGTCCCTCTTATATATAATTAAATGGTATTTCTGTGCCCCACTTTCCCAAAGAAAGTCTTCTTCTTTGCTGTTATACAGGAATTGAGCAGGGAGAGTATTGTTGGCTACTCCGCAGCACTGTTACCCACACACCTGCAGCCGGATCTCTCCGCACCTGATGGCGGAGGTGGCGGGATGCTGAGCGGCTTCTCATTGACCGCCTGCATCTCTTCTTCTGTGAGCCACCTGCTCGTGCTTTCTGCTCATGGTTCGACCGCACCTCCTTTTACCTGCTTCAAGCAGAGCTTCAGCATCTGTTGACCCCACACACCATTGGGAGATGGGCGTTCCTGTGTGTTTGAGGTTTGAGGAGGAGACTCATGGGACGGGTTCCCAATGGACAGACTCCAGCCGACTGCCCCAAGCGCATTGATTTTAAGATCCCTCCCATTTGAAGCTCTGTCTTTATCATTTCTCAGGCTCCCCCGTGGGCATGGGTCTGCTGCTATCTTCTGTCCGTCCTGCCGTGTTGGCTAAACAGCAGGTTCCTCCAGTACCGGGATGCAGCATGAGGGCTCTCAGCCTTGTCTCCACACCTGTCTCTCCGCCTTCGTCCCGCACAATGGCTGCAGGGTCTACTTTATTCTTCTCCAGCTCCCAGCCCTACCCTATGCCCCACCACCATCCGCCCCCCAAAAATCCTGTTTTCGTTTTGTGTGGAATTGCTGTGAATGCAGAGACACATTTTGAGACACCTGGGATCATTATACTGGTGAGACTGAGGTTAGGTCACTTTTATGTCTAGAAGAGAGAGGGGGGGATAAAACCAACCCAGCTTCTTCATGCAGAGCCCTCGGGTTAAAAACATAAAAATGCAGACGGGTGACCTGGAGGGTGGCCGCAAGGGCAGAGAGTCCTCAAAGACTCACCTCAGCCTGGGCTCCAGAATTCTGACACAGCCCGGGGGCAGAGGTGTGGCCAGCCCCGAAGCGAAGCACCCTGCACCCACTCCAGGGTCCTTGTCAGGGTCGTTGTTCCTATCAGCCCCCTTTCCTCGTAGGAACTAGTCCTATGGGTAGAATCAAATAGATTTTTTTTTTTTATAAAGAAAGCTAATTTACATACTGAGCGCTATTAGGTATTTTCATTGTTCAAAACGTTTTAGCAGACTTTCATATAGCAAATATTTATCCTGCACTTCACATCCTAGCCAGGGAGAAAAGCCAAGAGCAAATAAATCGGCCACATCCAGGTCCAATGTCTGGAGATGAGGTCCTCAGGGCAGGTGAAGCAAGAAGAGAGAGAGTTGGGACTCCCAGGCGGTGGGACAAGGCCTCCCCACCCGTGCGATTGAAATCTGTGGTCAGAGGGCGGCCCCTCTCCCGGCTGACATATGAGGGATCCCACCTTGAATTCGTTCATTCATCTGTGAGTTTACTGTCCATCTCTTCCGTAGAGTGAGAGTGGCAGAATGGCGAGGACCTTGTCTGTCCCCAGGAGCTTGGGGGGTGCCTGCTGGGTGGTGGGGTCTCTCTGTTGGAAAGACTGGAAGGAGAAGCAAGAGCTACATCTCAGGGGGAAAGTGGATTAATCCAGAGTAGACTGGCTACTGCATTCTAGTCAGTGGAGATAGATAGCTTCACACTTTACTCACCCATGACTTTTTTTCCTAAGATTTTATTTATTTATTTGAGACACATACTGAGAGAGAGAGACAGAGAGACAGAGAGAGCATGAGCAGGGTAGAGGGAGAGGGACAAGCAGACTCCTGGCTGAGCAAGGAGCCTGATACGAGGTTCGATCCCAGGACCCCGGGGATCATGACCTGAGCCAAAGGCAGACGCTTAACTGACTGAGCCACCCAGGTGCCCCACCCGTGATTTTTTTAAACTGCCCCTGTGGTTTCAGTAGGTCAGGGACTCTGCACCTGCTAATCAGCTCCGTGCTGGCCTTTTTTTTTTTTTCTAAAGATTTTATTTATTCATTTGACACAGAGAGAGAGATTACAAGTAGGCAGAGAGGCAGGCAGAGAGAGAGGAGAGAGGAGGAAGCAGGTTCCCTGCTGAGCAGAGAGCCCAATGTGGGCCTCGATCCCAGGACCCCGGGATCATTACCTGAGCCGAAGGCAGCGGCTTTAACCCACTGAGCCACCCAGGCGCCCACGACGTGCTGGCCTTAATCCCCGCATCTCACTTGCTGTTAAAGCAACGCATGGCATTTGCCAATTTTTCAAAGTTTGCCGGGTTTTCCACAGAAGATTGAAAAAAAAAAAAGCACTCAATTGAAAGGGCTCTGGTTACCAGATGATAAGAAATGATGAAGTTCTGTTGGGAGCAGCAGTCCTGTGGGGGGTTTAGAATAACAAGCAAGCAAGCAAACAAAAAGTATCTGTTAGAGACACACATTAAAGTAGTTGTAGGTGGAAAGATATGAAGTCTGGGGTTTGTTTTCAAACACTGGGGCCAGGAGTGGAGAGATGGTTGAAGCCCGGAGCGGCAGGAAGCAGTGGTGGAAAGAGCGGAGGGTCCACGGTCAAGGGTGGGTCGCCGGACAATTCTCTCTCCGGGATGTGTTTGAAACGTTCTATAATAATAATAACAACAAATAAAATGGCAATAAGATGTGAGCCGAGGGCGCCTGGGTGGCTCAGTGGGTTAAAGCCTCTGCTTTCGGCTCAGGTCATGATCTCAGGGTCCTGGGATCGAGTCCTGCATTGGGTTCTGCTCAGCAGGGAGCCTGCTTCCTCCTCTCTCTCTCTGCCTGCCTCTCTGCCTACTTGTGATCTGATCTCTCTGTGTGTCAAATAAATAAATAAAATCTTTAAAAAAAAAAAAAAGACGTGAGCCGATTTTGCACAGCAGCAAAGCTGTTAGGCAGCATTGAAGCAGGGTCAAGCACACAATAGGTACTAGTATTATTCTAATGAGTGACATCATTATTATTTAAAAAATCCGCAGTCAACAGTTGTGCCTGAGCACTGTGCTCAGGGAGAAGGTTCAGAAAGAGGTTGTTTGCTTTGTGGGCTTGCTTCTTTTTTCTCTCTGTTTTTGTGTGTGATGTGGCTTCATTTCCTTCTCCCGTGGCCGTACCCAACGCTGAACCAACCCACTTTACTGCCTGAAACTACTATTAACATTTTCTCTTAACACAAATATTCACTTGCAAAGGAGCAATTGCAGATGTCAGGGACTACTGTTTATGGTGGCAGGGAGCAGGCAGGTGAATGGGTGGGGACGGGGTTTGCTTTGTTCCCACCTTATGACCTTCTGTTGGTTTTCTGTTTTAATGGTTTGGTTTTTTTTTTAAGATTTTATTCATTTATTTGACAGAGAGAGAGAGAGATCACAAGTAGGCAGAGAGGCAGGCAGAGAGAGAGAGGAGGAAGCAGACTCCCTGCTGAGCAGAACCCAATGCAGGACTCGATCCCAGGACCCTGAGATCATGACCTGAACCGAAGGCAGAGGCTTTAACCCACTGAGTCACCCAGGCGCCCTTAATGGCTTTTTTTTTTAATGACCCAGGAATGCATGAATATATTTTACCTATAAAATATTCTTTTTTTTTTTTAAAGATTTTATTTATTTATTTCACAGAGGGAGAGAGATCACAAGGAGGCAGAGAGGCAGGCAGAAAGGGGGGGGGGAAGCAGGCTCCCCGCTGAGCAGGGAGCCCGATGCGGGCCTGGATCCCAGGACCTTGAGATCATGACCTGAGCCGAAAGCAGAGGCTTTAACCCACTGAGCCACCCAGGCGCCCATAAAATATTCTTGATATATGTGCAAATGCACACGTACAGAACATAGGAATGTCCTTCCTTCTCCCTAGATTTTTCCTCAAAAGCACACATTACTCTTGAAGGTAACCAGTTGCTTCTTTCAGACCCTTTCCTCTTCAGGTCCATCCCTTTGATGACACCAAGGAGTTCCCTCGTTTCTCCCCAGAGAGAACCACGATTCAGAAGATGCATGGATGCTTGGAGTCCTTTTTCTGCGTATTTAAGATATCTCCACAAACAGCTTTTATACATATCTTATTCTTTGCTATTACACACAAATCTACAATCTAGCGATATTTTTGGCATTATTATCTGTAATTATATCTCACTTTTAGATATCTGCAGAATAGTCCACTTTATAGAATTTAATCAATAAATAACAACGATAATTTTCTTCTGGGAGAAGAGGAGCTCAGGACGATGAGTAAGACTTGAAAGTTTTGTTATTCCAGGAACTGGGAAGATATTCCTGAAGAATCTAGAACTTTTATCTTATCAGGTGGAGGTGAATCTACGAGACAGTCTCCACCCCGTAAGTGTGGTGATTAAAGGGAAGCCCGGCTAGGAGACCGAACAACAAAACAACCCACGCGAACGGTGTCTAGAAGAGCCCAGTGTGTGGGCACAATTCTCCCCACTTCCCAGGTCTAGGTGACTGGGAAACGTGGCTTGTCATCAAAGTTCAGCCAAAATGATGAGCGCTCTGTTACTCACTGGCCTCCTGTTACTCATACCAACAGGACTGCAGCAGCGAAGCACATGGGGAAACAGGCTTGTCTGTTTCTGAAATGCATACCACGAAGCTGCAATTTTGGACACCCTTAAAAGACACTACTGTGCTAGCCACTTGGAGACTCACTGCCTGCAAGGAGCTAGAAGCCCTCTCGAATGTAATTATTAGCACTCCCTTGAAACTTTTTCTTTCTTTATTTGACAGAGAGAGAGATCACAAGTAAGCAGAGAGGCAGGCAGAGAGAGAGGAGGAAGCAGGCTCCCCGCTGAGCAGAGAGCCCGATGTGGGGCTCGACCCCAGGACCCTGGGATCATGACCTGAGCCGAAGGCAGAGGCTTAACCCACTGAGCCCCCCAGGCGCCCAGCACTCCTCAAGCCTTACCTAGACACCAGACAGTAGGATGTGTTACCCTGTCAATCCAAAACAATCCATCGACCACCTCTTAGGCACCGCCCATGATTACAGGTATTGGGCACAGAGCAGTGAACAAAACGGAAATTTTATCTGCCCCATGGGGTTCCTGGTCTGTCGGGGGAGACCGCCGCGATCACATATCCAGAGCTGCAGAGGGTCGGAGTGTGATGGAGGAAGGAAGATCCTCCAGGCCAAAGGCATAGCATGTGGCCTGCTCTGAACCCAACTTGAAGAACATCACCTACAGACTAGCAGGACAACTTCGGACAAGACAATAAACTGCTCTGAACTTCTTTTTTGTCACCTGTAAAGTAACAGCTCCGTCGCAGCTCATGTGTCTGTGAGCCCCAAAGTGTACCCTTTTCAGCGCGTTCATGGGGACCTCGGTCAGAGAAGCTTGGTGAAGAGGCTGTACCCCTCCCCACTCACTGCGGGCCAAAGGTCTGGGCACCACTGCCTTTGACATGCGGGCACCCCAGCTGGGCTCGCCTCCCTAAAACTGCTGCGAACCCTAACCCAGGCCTTTATCTTTGGGAAATGGAACTGGTTTAGGGGGGTGGGGAAGATGGAGAATGACGTTCTCCATGTGTTGTTCCAACATCCTTTTCCATAAATGTGTTCTTGGGATAATAATACCAACTTAATTTTTTTTCTCCTCAAATGCATCATTTTATTCAATCACTTGTGTATTAATATTCTCAACATCAACCATATTGGAATTTTGTACTTTTTTTTGCATTTTTTAAAATTAACGTATAATGTATTATTTGCCCCAGGGGTACAGGTCTGTGACTCATCAGGCTTACACCTTTCACAGCACTCACCATAGCACAAACCCTCCCCAGTGTCCATCACCCAGCCACCCTCTCCCTCCCCCACACCGCCCAGCAACCCTCAGTTTGTTTCGTGAGATTAAAAGTCTCTTATGGTTTGTCTCCTTCCCGATTCCATCTTGTCTAAATTAATTTTTTTATTAAATGATCTGGCATTGGGATGAGAGCAATCAAAACACTTAATGGACCTAAAAAAAAAGAAGGGGGGCGCCTGAGTGGCTCAATCTGCCTTCGGCTCAGGTCATGATCCCAGGGATCTGGGATTGAGCCCCATGTTGAGACTCCCTGCTCAGTGGGGGGGAGTCTGCTTCTCCCTGTGTTCCTCCTCTTGCTGTCTCTCTCTCTGTCAAATAAATAAATAAAATCTTGGGGCGCCTGGGTGGCTCAGTGGGTTAAGCCTCTGCCTTCGGCTCAGGTCATGATCTTGGGGGCCTGGGATTGAACCCCACATCGGGCTGCCTGCTCAGCAGGGAGCCTGCTTCCCCCGCCCTTCTCTCTCTGCCTGCCTCTCTGCCTACAGAGAGATCTCTCTCTCTGTCAAAAAAATAAATAACATCTTTAAAATAAATAAATAAAAATAAATAAATAAAATCTTTTAAAAACCCAACATAATGGATCTGAATGAGACATTTTATACCCTAGCCACATATATATGAGGGTTTGGCAAATGGTAAAATGTTTCATTTCATATCAGTGGGAAAAGAACAGGTAATTCGTACGGGACATTGAAAAGAAGCATCTTGCATTGAAAACTCCTTATTCCAAAAAGGAGTATGGTGATAGCAAAGAATTAAAGGTATAAAGTGGGGAAGGAATAAACGAATTTAGTAATGGACATAATGTTAACACCAAGACATGAAGAATAATGTTGACAAGATTTATTACATAAAAATTTCAAAAATGAGATATTTTAGTGTTTTTTTTGTTAATTTTTTTTAAAGATTCTATTTATTTATTTATTTATTTATTTATTTATTTGACAGAGAGAGAGAGATCACAAGTAGGCTGAGAGNAGGCAGAGAGGCAGGCAGAGAGAGAGGAGGAAGCAGGCTCCCCGCCC
>LNAC01000048.1:1244607-1290476 GCA_002007465.1 Ailurus styani | reverse complement strand
AAAAAAAAAAAGAAAACACTTGTGTAGAGTGGATGGCAGCACAAAACCAGGGGTCTCTTAGGAAAAACGAAGAGAACGGACGGTGACTAGACAACCCGCGGTGCCTGTGACTGTCCTGCAGTGTTTGCGTGCGTCTCCTTGAGCGCGGGCAGGCGGCTAAGGTTGGCTTGTCTGCCCAGTCTAAGATTTCCTAATTCTCTAATGACCGTGTATCCTTTCATAAGAAGAAAAAATAGAATTTCAAATAAGTTTCAAATAAACGTCGAAGTCCAACATTTTTTTAAAAAGATTTTATTTGGGCGCCTGGGTGGCTCAGTGGGTTAATGCCTCTGCTTTCAGCTCAGGTCATGATCTCAGGGTCCTGGGNAGGCCCGCATCAGGCTCTCTGCTCAGCGGGGAGCCTGCTTCCCCCTCTCTCTCTGCCTGCCTCTCTGCCTCCTTGTGATCTCTCTCCCTCTGTGAAATAAATAAAATAAAAAAAATCTTAAAAAAAAAATAAAAAAAAATAAAAAGATTTTATTTATTTATTTGACAGAGACACAGGGAGAGAGGGAACACAAGCAGGGGGAGGGGGAGAGGGAGAAGCAGGCTTCCCGCAGAGCAGGGAGCCCGATGCGGGGCTTGATCCCAGGACCCTGGGATCCGACCTGAGCTAAAGGCAGATGCTTAACGACTGAACCACCCAGGCGTCCCCAAGTCCAACATTTTTTTTTTTAAAGATTTTATTTATTTATTTCACAGCGGGAGAGAGATCACAAGGAGGCAGAGAGGCAGGCAGAGAGAGAGGGGGAAGCAGGCTCCCCGCTGAGCAGAGAGCCTGATGCGGGCCTTGATCCCAGGACCCTGAGATCATGACCTGAGCCGAAAGCAGAGGCTTTAACCCACTGAGCCACCCAGGCGCCCCAACATTTTTTTTTTCTTAAAGCACCGCTATCAATTTGAAAAATGAGCAAAACGACTGCCTCTTATGTCTTTCCGGCTTTTCCAGTTTCTCTATAAGTTGGTTGGGAGATGATGTGTATGTTTGGGGTGTCGGACACGATAAACCCAGGCTTGAGAGTTTTGGTTTTTCAAACTCCGCTATTGGTACAAGAAACACCTTCCTGGCTCAGGAGAAAAGGCTCATATATTTCAAATGAAAATGCTACTAAGGAAATTTGGCAGAAGTTCAAGGTTATAGGGCACAAAGACTATAATTCCTCTTTTATGAAAAAAAATTTTTTAAAAGGAAAAGCATAAGAGGCAACACTTACCAAACAATTGTCTTCTTCACGGGCTCCCGAGGGATCTAGGGCAGCAAAGAGCCTGACATCATTCACAAATCCAGGTAAGATTTCTGCCTAAGAAAATTAAACCCACAGAAGAATCTGGAGAGTGCCTTGGAACTAGAAGAACAGGTTCAAGCCTCTGTCTTAAATCTTCTTCATGGATCCAGCAGGAAGACCCCCCCAGCCCAGCTTGATGTAGAGTGGACCATAGCAAGCAAGGAATCTTTTGCTCCAAATAGGACAACATTTAAACTGTAATTAAGANGGTAAGATTTCTGCCTAAGAAAATTAAACCCACAGAAGAATCTGGAGAGTGCCTTGGAACTAGAAGAACAGGTTCAAGCCTCTGTCTTAAATCTTCTTCATGGATCCAGCAGGAAGACCCCCCCAGCCCAGCTTGATGTAGAGTGGACCATAGCAAGCAAGGAATCTTTTGCTCCGAATAGGACAACATTTAAACTGTAATTAAGACGGGCGCCTGGGTGGCTCAGTGGGTTAAAGCCTCTGCCTTCGGCTCAGATCATGATCTCAGGGTCCTGGGATCGAGTCCTGCATCGGGCTCCCTGCTAGGCAGAGAGCCTGCTTCCTCCTCTCTCTCTGCCTGCCTCTCTGCCTACTTGTGATCTCTCTCTGTGTCAAATAAATAAATAAAAATCTTTAAAAAAACCTGTAATTAAGAGAGGGAGAAAGATTTCAAGGAGCTCCTTGTAAACTGCTGGAAAGAGATTGATGTGAAGGGGACCCCATTGCAGGGAACAGAGGGACTGTCCTGGACTCTCAGGACAGGGTCAGCGGGCTTCCTCAGCAGATGCCCTAACTTACGGGTTTGCAAAGTTGCAAAAAGATCCAGGTGACCGGATCCTTGGATCATGAGAAGTGACTCAGAAAATGCCCCCTTTTCAGCCCGTCAGAGCTTAGAGACCAGGGCTAGGCTGGGAGAGGTTTTGAGGACATTACTTACTGCTTCCCAAACTCAGAGGGTGCCTTCCCATGGCAAGCCAGGTCTCTAGAACATTCGCCAGGGAAACGAATGCCCTCAGTACAGCAGCTTTGGAAACACTAGTGGGAGGGAAGCGAAATGCAGTCATTAAAAAGGATAGTAAGGGCAGGGGAAGCCTGGGTGGCTCAGTCGGTTGAGCATCCGACTCTTGGTTTTGGCTCAAGTCATGACCTCAGGGTGTGGGATGGAGCCCCACATCGGGCTCTGCGCTGGGCGTGGGACCTGCTTAAGATTCTCTCCCTCTCCATCCGCCCTGCCCCATCTCTAAAAAATAAAAAAGTAAAAAAAATAGGTAAGGAAAGATAGTTACTGACTCGAAAGATTTTCATAATACGTGGCAGGGCTGGCAAACTCCGTTAAGGGCCAAAGAGAACTTTTTGGCTTAGCGGTCCATATGGTCTCAGAAGCTGCCACAGGCAGTATGTAAATAATACGCCTGCTGTCCCTACAACAGCAGGCGGAGTAGTTGTGACAGAGACCATATGGACCCCAGAGCCCCAAATATTTACAATTTTCGGCCAATTACAGAAAAGTGTGTGGATCTTTGATTTTATTGGGTGGATGAAGAGCCAGGTGAGAGAAGGAACGTGGGAGAAGCTGCTTCTTTGAAGAACCCCCACGCTCATTGTTATCAGAAGGAGAGAAGGGGATCAGAGGGGGAAATCACCAGCCACGCAGCCACTAACCGCTGAGCCACGGAGGCCTGGCAGGTGTTCCTTCAGGGGAAAAAGCCTAGCCCCGGGGCCAACAGACCTTGGATGGGACTCGCTCCCTCTGGGATGCCACCCTGCAACCCCCAGCTGTATCTGGTCCTCCGGGATCTGGCCCCACCTACCTGACCCCGATCCCCGCCGCTTCAGGCTTTCACATCACGTTCCCATAACGACAGCATTTGGTGTTTCCTTCCTCCAATTTCCATTCATTCTTCCTCTGAAAACAAGTGCCCCCGCCAGGTGTCTCCCCAGGATGACGAAGAGGGGGGCCTGGGCAGTCAGCACTCGGCCGGCCCTTAGCTGCAGTGATGGGTCAGGGAGGGGGGGCGGGGATGCAGGGGGTTTGCTGTCCGAGAATGGAGCCAAGAAAGTAGAAACAGGGCGCCTGGGTGGCTCCGTGGGTTAAAGCCTCTGCCTTCCGCTCAGGTCATGATCTCAGGGTCCTGGGATCGAGCCCCGCATCGGGCTCCCTGCTCGGCGGGGAGCCTGCTTCCTCCTCTCTCTCTGCCTGCCTCTCTGCCTACTCGTGATCTGATCTCTCTGTGTCAAATAAATAAATAAAATCTTAAAAAAAAAAAGTAGAAACAAAGGCAGCAATAAAGAAAGATGAGATCGTGAGGACGTCATTGGATAATCCGTGTCCTCAGCCCATGTCTACCCCCGATTTGCACCTTTCTGTCTTTTGAACCAATTACATTTTCATTCTGTTTGGCCATATTTGGGGTTGCAACTAAGAGTCTTAACGGGTACATACTGCCTCCGGGTGTCAGCACATCTGCAGGACATTTTCCTGTCCGGGATGCCCCTCCCAGTGTGGCCCTCCCGGCCGCCCCCTGCTGATTGGCTAGGGCTCACCTCCTCCAGGAAGCTTTCCGGAAACCCCTATCACCCTCCCAAGCTTGCCTGGCTACCCCATCCTGGTGTTGGCGTAAAACCCTCTACGTCCTGATTGATTTACACAACAGCGTGTTTGTGTAGTTACACCCCAGGATGTCCTTGTATCCTCCTACGTGCTGGAGTAAGACAGAGACTAGTGGCCGTGGACTTGGGAGCCAGACAGACACAGTTTCATTTTTTTTTTTAAAGATTTTATTTATTTATTTCACAGAGGGAGAGAGATCACAAGTAGGCTGAGAGGCAGGCAGAGAGAGGAGGAAGCAGGCTCCCCGCTGAGCAGAGAGCCTGATGCGGGCCTCGATCCCAGGACCCTGAGATCATGACCCGAGCCGAAGGCAGCGGCTTTAACCCACTGGAGCCACCCAGGCGCCCCTGTTTTTTTCTTTTAAACATTTTATTTTTTAGGGAGAGAGAGAGAGCGCGAGAGCACACACGTGTCGGGGGGAGAGGAGCAGAGGGAGAGGGAGAAGCAGACTCCCCACTGAGCAGGGAGCCCAACGTGGGGCTTGATCCCAGGACCCCGGGATCATGACCTGAGCTGAAGGCAGACACTCAACTGACTGAGTCACCCAGGGGCCCCCACCTGGGCACAAGTGATCTCTGCTTAATTTAGGCCAGAAAGGAATGTATTTGGAAGCTAGAAATATCAACAGACAACCTCACTCGCTGGCCTTCGGCCGGACGTTGGCCAGGGTGGCTCCGGGTTCCGGGCCGTGCTGTCTGGGTTCGAAGGGCGGCAAACGTGTTTAGCCCACAAGGGTCAGGGTTGGAGGGGAGCGGCAGCCTGGCCGTCCGGGTGCTCGGCTCCGGTTGCTGGGACAAGGCACATGGCTCCGTGGTCCCAGCAAGATAAGGCCCAGGACGGACTCAGCTTGGTTGCCCAGGGTCATTACGACATCTGCCCAGACCCTGGCCTCAAGGTCAGGTTCACAAGCACTGGGACTAGGACTGCAGCGTATCTTCTTGGGAGACAGAATTCAACTCACAACATATTCTCTCCAGGAAAAAAAAAATCATATTGGAATTTTAATGGGAATTATACTAAATTTATATCATATTTGCCCCCTGTTCTTACTGAGGCACAGGGTATGTCTCCTCTGTTCCTAGTCTGTGGAACGTCTTGTTTTTATGTATTTATCTTGAAGGCAGCCACCTGGGGGGCACAGATGTCGTGATGATGTCAGTTAAGATGAGGTCATACTGAAGGGGGGGCTTAATCCACGATGACTGGTGTCCTTATAAAACGAGAAGAAACGCAGGGAGGTGACCTGCACGTGAGGATGGTGGCAAAGCTCGGGGTGACACGTCTACAGGGCAGGGAGCCCCAAGGATTTCCCGAAACCACCACAAACCACTGGGAGAAGGACAAGGGACAGATGCTCCCTAGAGCCTTCAGACCCAAAACGGGCCTGCCGACTCCGCGGGTTTGCACTTGTGGCCTCCAGAACCAGGAGAGAATAAATCCCTGTTGGTTCAGGTCCTCCGGTTTGTGGTACGTTGCTCTGGCCGCCCCGGGAAACGAGCACAGGGTGGAATAAAATGAATGTTGAATGAAGGAATAAAGTGGAAGTCCTGACTCTGAGGGGCCAGTAGGAATTTCCTTGGAGAGGGTATACTGGGAAAATCCCCCAAACTGCAAAAAAGAAGAATAGAATAGAATAGAATAGAATAGAATAGAATAGAATAGAATAGAATAGAATAGAATAGAATAGAATAGAATAGAAGGCTTATCAGCACATCCATCCGGGCTGGGAGTCCATGCAGCTCTTTGCTGGGTAGCAGGGGCGGCACCAGCGGCAGGATATGGCAGGAACTGGTGAGTCTCAGGAGCCTGGTCCCAGAGGCCGGTGTCCCTCGTGCCCTGCCCCCCTGCCTCCCCCAACACACCCGTCTCCACCACCTGTCCCAATAGCTCCCTTGCACACGAGGGATTCAGAGGCACAGAGAGAGTGGATGGCACAGCCTCTGGGAGCAGAGAGCCATGGCCGAGGGCGGCAGGCTTCCAGGGCCACACCGAAGGGTTTTTCCTACCTGGAAACTCCGAGCACCTTCTCCCTCGGCTCATGACGCCCCCCGATTTCCCAGAGGCCTGAGTCAGTGGGAGGAGGTCCACCTTTGATCACGCCTTGGTCAGCGCTGGGCCAGGCATCCGCGAGGGTTGCTAGATAACGCACAGAAGGCCCCGATAAATTCAAGTTTCAGATGAATAAGGAATGCGTGTGTAGTATAAATGGGTCCCAAGGATGGCGTGGGGTATACTTGTCTTAGAAATTATTCGTCGAGTATCTGAAGTTCAAATTTAAGTGGGCATCCTGGATCCGTACTGGCTGAATGGCGCCCCTCCGTGGAACGCTCTTGGAACCCAGAATCGGCTTCTGATTCGAGCCTGGTTCACCTGCTCCAGATGTGTGACCATGAACCTGCTCATCACCCTCCACCATCATAACCCCCTGACGGGCCCCCGAGCCTGGGGCGTCTGGAGTTGTACCCCACCGCAGACGGGAAATAGCCACACAATAGTGGTGTGGCCGCTTGGAGCCGCGCCCTCCTTTCTCGGACTGGCTGCCGGCTGTGCTCGCAGGCACCCCTCTCACGGCCTCTCACCTGTCTCAAGAGACCAGCAGCCTCAATACCAAGTGCTGGGGCAAACAGGTGACGCCGGTTTGCTGAATGAAGATGAACGTTTGATTTCTAATGACAGGCAGGCTTTGGGCCCCGGGGGAATGGGGTTGAACCCTATTACCCTGAGTCACCAAAAACAGTTAAAAGATGTCCAGTCTGCTCGGGCCAAAGGTAGAGAAACAGGTGACATAGCTCCTAAGACTCAAAATTTTTAACCCTTTCTTCGAGAGACTTTGTTTCCCCAGGCTATCCAAAGCACATTTTTTTTTTCCTGGTGTAATAAAGTATTATTACAAAGCACCTACTGTGTGCCAGATGTCATAGTCTGGATTTCAAGGCGCTCTGCTACTGAATCTTGGCAATGATCCTGTTGCATCTCCCCACGGCAAACCTCATTTTGCAAATGAGAGTCAGAGAGGTTAAGGAAATTGCTTAAGGGAGCACAGCTGGGGAGAGGCAGTGCTACCTGGAAACTACGAAGGAAGTTAGGAAGGTAGGACTTCCAGATGCCAACTCCCATGCCCTTAACTACTGTCCACCACCCTCACCCGTGACACAGCAAATGGCCCACATCCTGTCTACCCTGTGACAAAGGCTTGTGCCTCCCAGAAGCCGGCCCGGAGCCAAGAGCTCTGTGCCCATGACCTTCCTGCCCATGGTGCAGGCGGGGGAGAATCCTGAGCCTCTCCCTGCACGGTGGCTGTCTCTCCAGCCTCGTCCCTTCTCCGAGAACCCTCCCACCCCACACCCAGTACAGGCACCGGGGACTGGGAGGGGGACTGGGAGGGGGGTGCGGGCCCAGGAGAAGGCAGCCCCCTTCTCCCAGCTTCTCCCACCTGCCCACTCATTTCCAGCAACTTCCGGCCTCTGTCCAGACACTGTCCTGCTCGCCAGTCCTTGCTGACAACAGGGGGGAGTATGCTAATTAGATGTGCCGAAGAACACCAGGGACCGTGCTGGTGCCCCAGAGGACAGGACCCTGTGCTCAGAAAGGATCCATGCTTTTCTGTAGTTGTCTTGAAAGTCACGATTTTTGGATGAGAGGCTCCAAATTTTTCATTTTGCACCAGGCCCTGTGAAAGACACAGCCAGTCCTGCCTGGGAGGAATGAGCCTCCTTTTTGTTGTTTGTTTGTTTGTTTGTTTGTTTAATTGTCATTGAAACTGCACATGAGCTGGAAACCCAAAGAGAAAGCGTGTGGCCTCCCTTCTTCCTCACTGCTCTGTCCTGGCTTAGCAGCCTTGGGCCGCTGGCTTAGAAATCCCCCTGGAGGAGAGTGTGAAACTTTGCTTGGAGGCCACCTGGCTTCCCCCCGGGGCCCAGAGCCCCTCAGACAAGCTGGGGAGCTGAACCCCCGGGGCTCTGGGGCTGGTCACCTCTTGAGCCCACAAGCACAGAGCCAACGGGATTTGGGGGCAGGTGAAAATATGGAAGCAGGTGCAAGGTACAGGGCAGGTTCTCAGGGGCCCCCACCATCACCTCCATTTCAGCCTCAAGGGAAGGGAAAATTGAGAAGGTGGATCACAAGTCCCAGGTCCCAAGGCAGGAAGTGACGTGACCCCGAGCCCAGAGCTCCTCCCTGGAACAGGGGTGGGTTTGCGTTGATTAGGTGAACTTCGTGAAGCCCGCAAGCCTGGCTGGCGGGAGGGTGCCAGTCCATCGGGACTTTGGCACTTGTTTTTGGAGAGGAGGATGAGCAGAAGCCTGCAGGGCACCCCCTTTCCCTGGGCATGCTAATTGCCCCCCGAAGCTCCCAGGTTTAGAGGAGGCCCCAGGATGCTGCTGGAGGGAGGGTCCCGGGCTGACTCCCAGGAGACTTTGGCAAAAGGGTCCCCTGACCGCATTTCCCCAGGCCACTACCCAGGACCTCCTAAAAGCAGGGCACAGGTTTCCCCTGGGCAGGCATCCCCTCTTCCTGGTTTGGGAGACCCAGAGAGCTGGTGCCAACGTGTGTCTGCATGAACAAAGCTCACTCACGTGACCCTTCCCTTCCATCAGCTTCCCCCATGTATCCTCTGGTCACAACCCCAAGTTTAGCATCCCTCAGAGCTCAAAACCTCTGTCCTTTGTTAAAGTGGCATATGACCTAGTGAGTCTATCGCTTCTTTTTTAAAAAAATTTTTTTTTTTTTTAAAGATTTTATTTCTTTATTTGACACAGAGAGAGAGAGAGATCACAAGTAGGCAGAGAGGCAGAGA
This sequence comes from Ailurus styani, assembly GCA_002007465.1. NCBI lineage: Eukaryota > Metazoa > Chordata > Mammalia > Carnivora > Ailuridae > Ailurus > Ailurus styani. Next base: position 1,281,778 of record LNAC01000048.1, on the reverse strand, counting down.
GAGAGGAGGAAGCAGGCTCCCTGCCGAGCAGAGAGCCCGATATGGGCCTCGATCCCAGGACCCTGAGATCATGACCTGAGCCGAAAGCAGAGGCTTTAACCCACTGAGCCACCCAGGCGCCCTAAAAAAATTTTTTATCCTAAGTAGGCTAGATGCCCAATGTGGAGCCCAACGCAGGGCTTGATCTCAGGGCTTGAACCCTGAGATCAAGACCTGAGCTGAGATCAAGAGTCGGACGCTTAATGGACTGAGCCCCCCAGGCAGCCTCTCCACTTCTTTAGTTTCACTTTTTTTTCTGGGAACTCCTGTGCACATGAATATTCCTAAAAATTACATGCCTTTTTCTCCTGTTGAGTGATCTGTTGTTAGTTTAATTCACAGGTCCCCATGGCGAGCACCTAAGAGGGAAAAAGAGAAATTTTCCCTCTAGAATTTGAGGGATCATATATATCGGAGGCAGCCTTTTGTGCCTGGTTCTTTCACTTAGCGTAAGGTTTTCAAGGTCCAACCATTTGGCCGCATATATCAGCCTGCATCCCTTTTTATGACTCAATAATGTCCCATTGAACGGATAGAGCACATTTTATTCATCTATGTATCAGTTGTAATGGACAAGTTTGACCTGTTTCTACTTTTGGGCTATTATGAATAACAGTGCTGTGAATATTCATGTACAAGGATTTGTGTGGACCTCTGTTTTCATTTTTCTCCAATGAACATCTAGGAATGGAATTGCGGGGTCATATGGTGACTGTATATTTAACATTTTGAAAAAATGCCAGACGTTTTTTCAAAAGTAACTGCAAAATTTTACAGTATTGTGTGAGGACTCTAAGTTCTCTACCTCTTCCCCAACACTTGTTACTGTCTGTCCTTCTTAATCCTAACTGTCAGAGCACCTGGGGGGCTCAGTCGCTGAAGCATCTGCCTTCGGCTCAGGTCATGACCTCAAGGTGCTGGGATCGAGCCCCATATCAGGCTCCTTGCTCGGTGGGGAGTCTGCTTCTCCCTCTCCCTCTGCTTCTCCTCCCCACTCATGCTCTCTCTCTCTCACTTGCTCGCTCCATCTTAAATAAATAAAATCTTAAAAAAAAAAAAAGAAATCCTAACCGTCCTAGTGAGTATTCATGGTATGTCATTGTGGTTTTCATTTGCACTCAACGGCTTAATGGTACCGAGTGTCTTTTCAGGTACTTACTGGCTTGTTCGTACATCGTCTTTGATGAAATGTCTATTTATGTCTTTAGCCCATTTCTAGTTGGGTTATTTGTCTTTGTATTGTTGAGTTGTAAATTCTTCATATATTCTTACAAAGTTTTTATTTATTATTTATTTAAAGATTTTATTTATTTATTTGATAGAGAAAGACACAGTAAGAGAGGGAACACCAGCAGGGGGAGTGGGAGAGGGAGAAGCAGGCTTCCCCCTGAGCAGGGAGCAGGAGGCGGGGCTCGATCCCAGGACCCTGGGATCATGACCCGAGCCAAAGGCAGACGCTTAACGACTGAGCCAGAGAGCGAGAGAGATGGGGGGGTGGAAATGGGCAGAGCCCGAGGGAGAGAGAGAATCCCCCGCAGACTCCATGCCCAGTGTGGAGCCTGATCTCACGACCCTGAGATCATGACCTGAGCCGAAATCAGGAGTCTGATGCCTACCCGCCTGAGCCACCCAGGCAGACCTTAATATATATAAGATTTTATTTATTTACTTGTCAGAGAGAGAGACAGCACAAGCAGGAGGAGCAGCAGAAGAAGAGGGAGAAGCAGGTTCCCCACCGAGCAGGGAGCCTGATTTGGGTGGGGGGAGCTCGATCCCAGGACCCTGAGCTAAAGGCAGACGCTTAACTGACTGAGCCAGCCAGGCGTCCGCCTTCATATATTCTTCCTATTAGACCCTGGTCAGATGTAGGACCTACAAATGTTTTCTCCTGTTCTCAGTTCTTTTTGCTTTCTTATCATTTCCTTTGAAGCGCAAAAGTTTTTAATTTTGATAAAGTCGACTTGATCTATTTCTCTCTGGTTACTTGCGCTTTGGATTGCTTTGCTTTCATAATCAGAAAAAAAAAAAGGAAATGTTTTACAGAAAAATAGGCCCAGATGCAATGCAGTTTATTTGTTCAACCGTATCTCTGTCCTCAAGGAGCGAACACTCAGTGACATGGGGTAGGACTCACCCTCCTGGTTAAGAATGCTTTTTTTATCTCCCTCTCGGTTTCTTTGCCAGGTTGCTAGGCAAACTCTTTCATATTCTGATGAACCAGATGGCCCATTAAACAGCTTTGAATTTAAGTGGGATGAGTCATCATATAACGGTACTTAGGAATTCTAAGATTAGTGAAGTGTAAGCCATTTTAGGCTTTCTGTTTTCTGTGCCTTGCCTGGCTGAGGGAGCACTGTTTGCTGACTGTAGAAGCCACCCAAACACAGGCAGATGGTGGTTGTGCTATTTGAAGTGACGATCACCGAGTCCTGCCCAATCTGGGGAAAAACATACCATATGCCTTCGTAATAACAGAACCCTGGGAAGAATCTAGACATCCCTCAGTTAGGAACTGGTTAAGTTATGGTGCATCTGAACTCTAGAATAATAAGAGCCCAAGTGTGTTGAGAGTAGAGAATTGAAAATGTAGGAGAGGACAAGCTTTTCCTCTACTCTCTTAGGTTGGGTAACCGGGGGTTGCAAATTAAACTACATAAGGCAGAATGACAGGAGAAAAGACAGACAATTTTTCTTAATATTTGTGGGCATGGGAATTCACAGAAAAGAAGAGAAATTCAAAGAAGCAGTTAGAATCAAGGCTTAGATACCATTTTAGCAAAAGAAAGAGGGTTTAGGGCTCCCGGGGTGAGTTTTGGGGGAAGTAGCTAGTACAGAGGTGAGGGACTGACGGACTATGTTTTAAGGTCTGTTTATGTAAACTCATCCCGGTTTCGACTTCCATCTTTGGTGGCAAGAGTCACTCTTCTCCCTCTGGTATGAGGGAGGAGGAGACACCTTCTTTTTTTTTTTTTTTTTTTAAGATTTTATTTATTTATTTGAGAGAGAGAGAGATCACAAGTAGGCAGAGGCAGGCGAGGAAGCAGGCTCCCCGCTGAGCAGAGAGCCCGATGAGGGACTCGATCCCAGGACCCTGGGATCATGACCTGAGCCGAAGGCAGAGGCTTTAAACCACTGAGCCACCCAGGCGCTCAGGAGACACCTTCTGTATTGGGAAATTTATGTCCCGCTTTTAGGCAGAAAAGAGGAGAGCGAGAAGTGTTTCTGCCTCAAATGCCTTCAGCTCGAAATAATCCTTATGCTAAAGCAGCGTATGTAGGTGACATGTCCTGTCTTCACAGGGATCCAGTTACAGCACAGTGAAGGTATAAATAAGGATGAAGGGTCCTCCAGAGGAAGGAGCGGCTTTCTGGGAGAACTTCAGGGCCTTTGCACCTGCTGTTCCACCTGCCCGGACGCTCTTCCCTGTGCTCTCACCTCCCACGGGCCAAGGTGTTCCCCTGAAAGGTCTTCCTTCGCCATCTGGCTCAAGATGCCTTTCCTCGGGTGCATTTCTCTTCCCAGCATTTACCGGCTCCTGACCGGCTGTTGTTTATCTCTGTGTTTATTGCGGCATCTCCCTCCCCAATGGTCTAGAGCCTCCAATCAGATCGCAGGATTTGACCACCTCGGCGCTCCCAGAGTCCACAGGGCATCAGCCTTTGGAAAACAAATGTTCCAGGGTGCCCACCGACCACACCGTTTATCCATCCACCCCCTGCGAACCCTTGGCTGCTCCCAGGTCCCGACTGTCCTGAATCCTGCAGCTCTGAGCATCGCTGGGCAAACGTCTCTTCGAGATCCTGCTTTCGATTCCTGTGGATTTTGACCCAGAAGAGGAGTTGCTGGATCCCACGGTAACTGCGTTTTTAAGCGTTTGAGGGCCCTCCACACCGTTGTCCCCGGCGCGTTCCAGCCAGCAGGGGCACGAGGGCTCCGATCCCTGCAGGTCCGCGCCGACACACCCCACCGAGCTCGGGCGGCGCGGTGCTCACCGTGTTAGCTGAATGACGACCGCACGGGTGTCCGAACGGAGGAGCAATGACTGCGCGGGAGGAGATGGGATTTCTGGAATAACGGAGTGGGGCGATGTGCGTGTGGGTCGTTTCGGTCCAAACATGAGACAAAAGATCAGACGTGTCCGTCTGCCGTCTAAATCCACAGCCAGGAAGGGCAGCGAGCCGCCCCGTGATCCCCCAAGTTCCAGGCTTTGGGGGTCCCTCCTCAGCCTTCCAAGGTCTTCCCAAGCCCCAACCCCCTCGCCCACCAAGGGCAGGGCTGTTTCCTGAGACCGCAGCCCTGGGGGGTGAGCAGGGTCTGCCGTGTTGAGCAGAGAAAGGACGAGGGGAAGCAGGAGGGGGTCCTGCCCTCAGAGAGCTTCAACCCCCCTCAAGGGAGGAGAATCCAGTTGACCTCCCAGAGCCAGACACTGGAGGCAAGGGGGGGTGCCCGCACCCCCCATCCCGCCACCCCTCGGAGCCCGGGGAGGGGACTGTAACCCTGTAACCGGCCCAATCCCGGCTCTCACGATGGCAGACGGTTGTGTGTTAGTTTCTCCAGCTCATGAGTGAGGCGGGGGTTCAGCCAGACCCTCCAGCCTGTTGCAGGGACCCCTGCAAGAACCGTGCAGGGGTGTGCAGCGGGGCCTCGCCGCAGACACAGCGCGAAACCACATGCCACTCGATGCAATCCTGCGGATCCTTCTGCGAGATTGCGAACACGAGTGCTTGGCCTGTTACCAGTTTTCCAGAGTTGACAGGACTGCTAAGTAGCTGGAAGACCCAGAAGGGCTCCCTGGAAGATGCCTCGTTTCTCAGGGCAGAGCCACTCACAGGTTTTCCCAGCAGCAGGATCCTAACCTCTCCGAGGCCTGAAGTTGTCCCGTCTGGTGTCCCTGTCCCTGCTGCTGCCCCTCCCCGCCCCCCGGGCTGTGACAGTCCCCTAAGAGGCCAGGTTCTTCTCCCACAGGTGCCCCGAGATGGGTAGGCTGCCCGTAGCTGTCTGGTGAGGGACGAATTGCAGGTTTGGGGAGCGGGGAGGAGGGAGCCCTCTTTCCGGGCTTCTGGGGATCGGATCGTCTCTCCCACAGCTCGCATCTCTTCCAGAGGAAACGTCCGAAGTCCCGTGGATGGTCTGCGAGGCCTCCATGACTGGCATCCCCCACGCTCCTTGTCTCTTACGTCATTTCCTCTCTCACTCAACCCCAAGTACATCGAGTGCCCCTCCATCATGTCGGCCATGCTCCTGCCTCAGGGCCTTTGCACTTCCCATTACTTCTGTCCTGCACCCTCTCCTGCCAGGTTGTCCTCATGGTTTACTCCTCAGTGAACCCTTCCCTGAGCTACTGCTTGACTGTAAATCAACCACCCCACTCACAGCCCCTATACCTTCTCACATACCCCTTTCCTTGCTTGTCTGTTTCCATAGTACCCGTGTGCACCTGACAGGCTGCATATTGGACTTCTCTGTGTGTTTAAGGCCTCTCTCCCCAAGACAGGATATTTGTCTGGGCTGTTCTCCACTTTCTCATCCCCAGAGCCTACAAGGGTGCACAGAACAAATAAATCCTTGAGTGAGTATAATCAAATAGCAAATGTCAATTGTTAATAAAAATTATGGCATCATTATATGAGCTAGTACTACGAATGCTAGTTGCTGTTAGTAGTAGAAACACAATGACTACCCTTACTTCACCTTGGTCATTACTGTCAAGGGCCCTTGAAAACAGAATCTTGGCAACGTGGAGCGCTGTCCTCTGCAATGGGCGTTGTCTGCCACCTCGTGGCTGTCTCTGGAACTGCAAGCCACACAACGCGTTCCAGGATCGTTTCAGGGTTCTCTGCCCATATTTGCTTATAAAACCTGTGTGGGCGTCTCCGGCCGGGATGCACACTGGCACCACCCCCCTGAGGGACATTTGGCAATACCCAACAAAAGTATACGTCCACTACCTTTCTACCCAGCAATCCCATGCATAGGCATCCACCCTGAAGACACCCCCCCCAACAACACAAAGACACCTGTGTGCAAGGTTAGTCATTGCACCACTACTTGTCATTTCAAACTATTGGAAAGAACTTGAATGTCCACACAGAACAGTTAAGCAAACTACTCCTAGTTTCGCTACATCCACACAATGGAGTTCTCTGAGGGCCGGTGAAGAAGGAGGAAGTTCTCTTTGAGCCAATGAGGAGCCGTATCTAGGACCCGCTTTTAAGAGAGAGAGAGAAAAAAAAGCAAAGCCCCAAAGGGGGGTAAAAAAAAATATATATATATATATATATTAAAGATTTTATTTTATGTACTTATTTGACAGAGAGAGAGAGATCACAAGTAGGCAGAGAGGCAGGCAGAGAGAGGGGGAAGCAGGCTCCCCGCCGAGCAGGGAGCCCGATGTGGGCCTCGATCCTAGGACCCTAAGATCATGACCTGAGCCAAAGTCAGAGGCTTTAACCCACTGAGCCACCCAGGTGCCCAAGCCCCAAAGAATATTGATACCTTGGTATCCTTCACGTGAGGAAGAGGGGCTCTAAGAAAGCACACGTGTCTGTTCGTTTGTGCAAGAGAAACACAGGAAGGATAAAACAGAAACAAAAAGGCTGATTCCCATTCCGTGGGGAAGAGGGAATGGGGTCCATGCACCCAGGACAGGGACAGGGTCAGGGCGGCAGTTGTCTGGGAATGTCTTTTCCTACATCTTGGACTCTCAGAACCACCGAGATTCGTCATACACCTTCACATACAATGAAACAAATGAAACCAGCCAGGATGTGGGGGAACCTGAATTGGAATGGGTCTCACACACAACCACGGACTCCCTCTCCCATGGAAGGGGGGGCAAGAAAGGAAGTCGTCTAAGGAACCTGGAAGAAGCATCTTGACTGGACGCTGCCAGGCTGTGTCTAGTTAGTAAATGCGCTCTTCGTGGGGTCAGGGCACACATCTTCAACTACTTCGCGTGTGTACTAGAGTGGAACAGACCTGTAAATACAGATCTGGGTTTGTCCCTGCAGGAGGGAGGAGTCAGACGCAGGGGAAGGGGGATGGCTAGAATGAACCGAGGTGTTCGACTGGAATCAGAGACACCAGGATTAGGTCACGGTCACTGATACATAAATAGAGACCGGGGTGGGGGACGGGTAAGACCCGCGGGTTTCCCCGGTCCCCACAGAGGGAGCTGGGACAGCCCCGTGCAGACCAGCACAGCTCGCTGCCAGCGCCCGGTTGCCGGGCACCATTCTCCACTGCAAGGAACAAGGGCTCTTTGGAGCAGTGGTTGATGCTGAGGCAGGGAATGGACAAGATGACCCCGGAACGTCTGGAGTTGTGGGGAAGTGAGAAATGGCTCAAGAGGATGGGGCTTGTTCTAAGTACACAGGAGCCCAGCTGAGGGACCTGGCAAAGTGTGAGCAAGAAAATAAAAACAACAATATTGGATTTGGGGGTGCCTGGGTGGCTCAGTTGGTTGGGTGTCTCCCTTCGGCTCAGGTCAGGATCCCAGGGTCCTGGGATCGGGTTCTGCATCAGGCTCCCTGCTCAGCGGGAAGACTGATTCTCTCTCTCTCTTCCCCTGCCCTTCATCCCACTCACGCTCCTCTCTCTCTCAAATGGATAAATAAAATCTTTAAAAAAAATATTGGCTTGCTGCCTTCGGCTCAGGTCATGATCTCAGCGTCCTGGGATCGAGGCCCGCATCGGGCTCTCTGCTCCGCAGGGAGCCTGCTTCCTCCTCTCCCTGTCTCTCTGCCGCTTACTTGTAATCTCTCTCTCTGTGTCAAATAAATAAATAAAATCTTTAAAAAAAAAAAATATTGGCTTTTGGGAGCCTGGGTGGCTCAGTCGGTTAAACCACTGCTTTCGGCCCAGGGTCCTGGGATCGAGTCCCACATCCGGTTCCCTGCTCGGCGGAGAGCCTGCTTCTCCCTCTATCTCTGCCTGCCTCTCTGCCTGCTTGTGCTCTCTATCTCTCTGTCAAATAAATAAATAAAATCTTTAAAAAAATAAAAATAAAAAATATTGGCTTTTAATACAAGAAAATAAATAATCTATGTGTCTATACTGATATCAATAAATAAATAAATGGGGGAGAAAGGACAGGACTCCTTTACAGTCATCTTCCAATTAATAAATGAAGAAGGAAAGAGGGAAATTCAATCACCACCAGGCAAATACCAATACCACTGAGATAATGATTGCAGAAAAGACCGCTGATGGATGCTCGCATGAGTGGGTGAAAGTCTGAGGGGCCGATTGGTGTAGACCCAGAGCGTCCTCTAAGGTATTTCTGCCTCCCAGTGAAGAAGCCAGCAGGCACCACGTAACCAAACGATGCAGGTCAGTATCAACAGTGCAGGGGTGCACGGCAGGACACAACACCATGTCTCTGGCGCTCTCACCGGAAAGGCATCATCTCACTCCCACCGTGAGACAACAAGCATCATTCAGCCCAAGCGGAGGGACATTCTACAGCACAGCTGATTACTATTTTTCACCACTGCCAAGGTCATCGCAGGCGAGCCTGGGGACTGTTCCACCGGAGGGGCTCACGCAGGATGGCTGAATGCACCATGGGCTGCTGGCTGGGGTCCTGGAGCAGAGAGGAATGAAGTGAAATTCACATCAGTGAATGAGCAGCGTTGCCCCCGTATTACAGCTTTTGGTCATCATGATTCTACCCTGGTCACCTGCGAGGCCAACATTCGGGGATGCTGGGGGAGGGGTGTATGAGAACTCTCTGTGCTCTTGTTTTCTCTAAACCTGAAATGAGCTCCCAGTAGGTTTTCTGAGACCCAGATGGAGCACCCGGGTCCATGCTCTGCTCCAGACACTGAGGACACTGCAGGAACCATAGCAGACACCATCCCTGTCCTCATGGAGCTCACATTCCAGGGGACCAACAAGAAACAGCTCAATAAAAAGCAAAATGTCACACAGTGATGGTATTGCAAAGAAAACAAACGGAAGTGGGTGAGGTGGCTAGAGTGGCAGGGGAGGTCACTGGGTGGCCAGTGGAGGCCTCTCTGAGCAGGAGACCCTCTGGGCAAAGACCAGAATGGCAAGCATGGCAGTGACATCTGGTGGAAAAACTGACCATAGGGAGAGAGGGTATGTGCAAAGGCCCTGAGGCAGAAATGGGCTTGGTGTGGCCTAGCTGGGAGGAGATAGGTCACAGAGCTCAGAGGTGGGGGGGATGCCTCTGTGAGTCTGCTGGGAAGGCCCAGAGGGTTTGTGTCTTGGACTCTACAACTCCATTGTGTGTTTGTATTTCACCGGGGCTTCGCGATTTACTGCGTCTCCCTCACTAGAATATAATGTGGAATCTCATTGTAAAATGTTGGCCACAAATCCAAAGTTATAAACATTTTACCGGGGGCCAAAACATACCCTTTCCCAAGCGACCTGGCATAAATCTGGGCATAAATCCCCGAGAAATAAAAACGCATGTCCACACAAAAACCTGGAGCAGATCTATTTGTAAGAGCCCGAACCTGCAAGCGGCCAAAACGTCCCTCGGCAGGTGGATGGTGAAATGTGCACGGAGTGTTGGGGCAGAGATCCGCTCGCAGGGAATGCAGGGCGGGCCGCAGAGGGGACAAGCCAGCCTCAAAGGTCACATCTGCTGGGTGACTCCTCACTCACATCACATCCTCTGAACAACGACATCTTAGAGATGGAAACAGACGTGTGGTTGCCGGTGGGGGGCGGGGGGGGTGATGGGGGCAGTTCCGTAGCCGACGTGAGGGGCAGCGGGCAGAGGTCTCCCGGGCTGGCACAGACCTGTCTCTGGGGTGTGGGTGCAGGTGTGCCCGTCTCCACGTGGGGTGAAACGGCCCGGAACCCTTCGCACACACCGCCCGGTGTCAGGTCCCTGCTTTTGTTTTCATACCACAGTTACACACCCCCCCCGCCTTTTTAAAGATTTTATTTATTTATGTGAGAGAGTGAATGAGAAAGTGGCAGAGGGAGAGGGCGAAGGAGGCTCCCAGCTGAGCAGGGAGCCCGAGGCGGGGCTCGATCCCAGGACCCTGAGATCATGACCTGAGCCGAAGTCCACTGAGCCCCCCAGGTGCCCGGAGATCCCCATTCCTGATCCGCTGCCCATATTCTTTTGGTCCCACTTTTCGGATTCAGAGGCCGTGCCTGGGTCAGAGGCAAGGTCATCCAGGCATCGGAAGCAGCAGGTGGAGAGATTTGGCACATCTGTGCGTGTGCTCACGCGGCATTGCCTGTTCCGCCTTCTGTGTAATCAATGACCATAAACTGGGTGGCTTAGAGCAACACGCGTCTCTTACCGCCCAGCGTCCGTGGGCTGGGAGTACGAGTTAGGGAGCGGGCTCCCCGGCTCAGGGCCACGCCAGGCTGAAATCCAAGTGTCAGCAAGGGCTGGGGTCACACCCGACTCGGGGGCCTCTTTCGGGCCACTGGTTGTTGCCAGAACCCGTCTCATCTCGTCGCTGTGGTGTGACCGAGAGACCCCCGGGAGGCTGTCTGGGCTAGGACGGAGCCCCACAGGACACGCTGCGAACGTGGCCGTGACCGCTCCCTCACAGTCATTTGAGAGAGAGATGGACGACACAGGGCTGGGGGCCCCCGGGGGCCCCCAGTGTCCTGCCCCCCATCCGTGCCCAGATAAGCGGGGCACTGACGGTCCTCCCACTTCTTCGTTAGCCCCCGTCCCCACTCGCCGGAGTGGCCTCCCTCTCGGCTGCAGGGTCTCGGGTGGGCCCCGGGCGGGGCACTCACACTGGGTACGACCCCCACCCCCGAGGGACTTGTCTCTAACCAGTAGCTGATGGGACAGCTGTCACTCCTGGGATGGCCTTCCATCCTGGAGGCGGGGGTCTTACACCTCCCGCTGGCCTCGAGCAAGCAAACCACTGTGAGTGCCCTCCCCGCCCCTCAGGTGACCACAGGGGGCCGGCCGTTACCCTTGGCCTGTCAACTGCTCTTCTGAAACCACGGAGTGTGGGGACATGAGGAACTGAATTTATGCTAGAACAGTGGAATTCAGTAGTTTAAGCTCTAGATCCCGAATCGAATGCATTTTTGCAGGAAAACATTGCATGAAATTGACTGGGGTAAGAAACCACTGTTGTGGGGCGCCTGGGTGGCTCAGTGGGTTAAGCCTCTGCCTTCAACTCGGGTCATGATCTTGGGGTCCTGGGATCGAGCCACGCATTGGGCTCCCTGCTCAGCGGGGAGCCTGCTTCCTCCTCTCTCTCTGCCTGCCTCTCTGCCTACTTGTGTTCTCTCTCTGTCAAATAAATAAATAAAATCTTTTAAAAAAAATCTAAAAGAAAAGAAAAGAAAAGAAAACACTGTTGTCCGGGCCAAACTGTGGTCTGCAAAGCTCTGCGTGATGAGGCTAGGCAGAGACTGAGGGACACTATTTTATAGAAATTGTTACATCCAAACGCACAGTAGATTTCGTTCTAATGTATAGCCTCCGTCAACTTGTTTTAAGGAATTGTGAGGTTCTGCCCTTTCTTTCTTTTTTTAAAAGATTTTATTTATTTGACAAAGAAATAGAGATCACAAGTAGGCAGAGCAGCAGGCAGAGGCAGAGGGAGAAGCAGACTCCCCGCCGAGCAGGGAGCCCGATGCGGGACTGGATCCCAGGACCTTGGCATCAGGACCTGGGTCGCAGGCAGCCGCTTAACCGACGGAGCCACCCAGGTGCCCCTCTGCCTTTTTCTGACAGTCCCCATCTTTCATTGCCCGTGGCCTGGACAGGAATACAAAAAATGTGATTTATAAAATTCCATGTTAGCCTAGCAGACAAATGTGGGAGGTTTGTGAAGTTTACAGCTGCATCGATCTGATTTTCCTGAACACTCTCCCTGGTTGTTAGCATGTAAATAAGATTAGCATAAACTAGGGCTTGGCAAACTTCCTGTAAAGGGCCCCTCGGTAAATATTTTCAGCTTTGTGGGCCATGGGGTTTGTGTTGCAGTGACTCGACCCTGCCCGTGAGCACGGAAGCAGCCACAGGCGGTAAGGACACGAACATGAGTGACCGTGTGCCGATAAACGTTACAGACACTGACGTCTGAGTTTCATGTAACTTTCATGTCATGAAATATTACTCCTCTTTTGTCAACTATTTAAAAGTATAAAAGCCATTATGAGCTCGTGGGTAGTGTAACATGGGCCGCGGGCTGGGTTGGGCCAGTCAGCCGTGGTTTGTCGCCCCCTGACCTTCCAGATGATCTGCATTCATCTAAAATCTACACCACTTTGAGATCACAGGTTACAGCCCAAATATGTTGCCTCTCGAAATGTCCTCTGAGTGTGCTATGACACCAACTCACAGAGTCCCATTTGCTTGAACTACTCAGAATACCGAGGGCACAGCTCAGCTCCTGTCATTCCCCCCCATCCTGTGAAGTCAAGACAAAGAGTCAGGTGTTCAGGAGCGACAAGACGGAAAGAGAGGGGCCGGCGGCTTTGGGCTGAGGTCTGACTCCCCCCTCCACACACGGGGCAGAGCCTGAAGACTTTGTCCAAACAGTGGGGATTCACGGATGGAGGTTCAGGACTCCTCTGCCAGGCACGCATTAAGTTGGACTCAGGTAGAAATAGGGCCCTTCCATGTCTTCTCCAGGCCGGCACCTGCATGTCTGCAGGGCTGCCTGCTGACCTAGACGGGGGGGTCAGTAAAGTTAATCTAACAGCCTCGGGTGAGTGTAGTTCCCATCAGCCGTGCTAACATGCCAAAATGTCCCCCCCCCTTTTTTTAAGATTGTATTTATTTATTTGACAGAGAGAGAGAGAGAGAGAGAGATCAGATCACAAGTAGGCAGAGAGGCTGGCAGAGAGAGAGGAGGAAGCAGGCTCCCTGCTGAGCACAGAGCCTGATGGGGGCTTGATCCCAGGACCCTAAGATCATGACCTGAGCCGAAGGCAGAGCTTTAACCCACTGAGCCACCCAGGCGCCCCCAAAATGTCCCTATTTTAAATATGTGTTATAAACACTCTATCAACTACTTTGGGAAGCCCTGGTTAGCTCCTCTGTATCCAAATGCCATTGAAAATATAGGTCTATTCTCTATTTCTTCCAACTAGACATCTGGTAGAAGAAAGTCAATACATGTCATCCATGAGACAGAAGGAATAAAAAGACTTTTCTGATGGGAAGAAAATAAAATGTTTCTAGAATCCACCATTCCCTGACTGACCTACACACGTGTGCGCGTGCACACACACACACACACCCACTCTTCATTCATTTTCTTTTAAACCCATAATTAAATTTGGACTTTGTAATAAATTATAAAGATAACTGGTTCTACCTTTTGCACAAGTAGCCACTACAAAGATAACTGCTGTGAATATGGAATCCGCATCTTATCCCCAATTTCCGAAGCCTAATCGTCCGGCAGGGGCCCGGGCGCCAGAGCTGGGAAGGGCTGCCTCCACCCCCATGGCGTTCTCTGTGCTCTCCTCACCACTCTGTGCTCTAGAGGAGGTAAGGAAGGCAAAAACAAAAGAGTAACTGCTGAGGTTACTGGTCTCACATTTTTTTTCCCTTCCACTTTAAAAAAAGAGAAAAGAAAAAAAGGTGCCAACTTCGAGAATTCTTTTTCTTCAGAATACTTTTATTGGTTTGCATATGGTTTGTCAACACTCAACTTTGTCTCTCCTACTCTGACATGCAAATCCATTCATTCAGAGTCTTCTTCGCCCCATACTTCATAGATGGTAACATTAGTGTTTGGGTCTGTGGGTACCTCCAAGGGCTGAGGCCTGAGGCTACTGCCAGCTGCCATGGCGACTTTCAGATTCCGCACCCTGGACACGAATTTCACAAGGTCCAGCTCCAGCTGGCTTAGGGTATTGAACACATAGTCTTTGTTGGGGGAAGCGTTTTGATTTTTCTTTAGTGGAGAGCGAAATGAACAGGCTCGAAGGGCAGGATTCTGCTCCTGTCAAGAAAGACATTCGGGGTGAATAATATGGTTCCCTTTGTTGGTTTTGACACAGTTCCAAGAGTCGGGGTCCCCTAAGAAAAGATGGTTCTAGTATTGCACTCTAGTCCAGGGATTGGCAAACCATGGCCCCGTCTGGCCCACCAGTTGTTTTTGTAAATAAAGTTTTATTGGAACACAGCCTTGCTCATTTATTTGCGCATTACATAAGGCTGCTTTCAGGATAAAACGGCAGAGTCGAGTCCTTGCAACAGAGACTGTATGTGTTGCAAAGCTGAAAGTTGCTCCTCTCTGGTCCTTTCCAGAAAAGGTTTGCCAACCCCTGCTCTATCCGTTTGAGAACAGTGTCGTTAAGTGTTGAGGCTGGCTAGCAGAGGACATGCCGTGCCTCTCTCCCTTCCCCGTCTGAGGCTGGTCCGGCCACTTTGAGGAGCTGCTACTTCTTTACACCTTTATCCCCTCACGACTGGTCTTTTCTCTTACCTGGGATAATGATACCGTTTCCATTCAGCTCGGCCACTTGTAAGAAATAAAGAATTTCAAAAAAACAGCAACAGGAAATAAAGAATTTCTTCTATGGAAATTAAGTCTCAGGGGCAGTGAATCTTTCTCTGAATGATGTTGACCTGAGACACACCAACCTCTCAAATCAACTCATTGAAGCAAAATCAAAAACTCATTAAAAAAAAAAAGAAAAAAACTTATTTAATAGAATATCAAGCCGAGCTTTTAATCGGCCAATCAATGGAAGGTCATCTTCAACCGGGGGACCGCTGTCTACCCTAGGAACACGCCGGGAAGCGAACGGGCCCGCTGTCGCAGGACCCCGAGGAGGTGCTCGCAGCCCCCCTGGTTCTACCGAACGGCCCCGCCTGCGAGGACGGGCACGCGTGTCCCTCCGAGCCTGACGCGCCTGGAAGGAACCAGGGCAGGGGGAGAAACGGAGCCGTCCTTACCTTACTCTTCTCACTATCTCCTTGAAACTTCAGTATCGCGTACAGTACGACGACGAACAAAAGCCAGAGCCATTTGCTCCCAAGCCAGCCTTGGGCGTGCTCTGGAAGACTCTGCCTGATCCGAAAGTGCCCTCCGCAAGGCACCTTCCCCTGGGGTTCTTTGACTTTCTCTCTCTGAGGAGAAAACATAAAGGCACAGCCGCAGGAGAGGCAGAGAGGCAGGAACAAGAGCCACGTCAGCGTCTGCATGGTGAGCAGAGGTGGGGGGCCAAGTGGCTCATGGTGGGTCTGCTGGACACCGGGTGCCCGCGGCCGGGCCGTTGGTGATGTCACAGAGCCCATTGTGATGACTTCCGGCCAAGGAGGAGGCTCCTGGTGGTGGTCGTGAAGCAAGGCTTCAAGGGAGGTGGAGAAATGTCCGGCGGGCAGTGAGAGTGGGAGGACGGGCACGTGGGACACCAGCTCCCTACCAGAACATTCTTTCTGACCCCAGGCTCTACCGGGAGAGGCCCTCACCTGGTTCTGCTTCTGGCCTGTTGAATCCAGACACGATGGTGAGGTTTACCCAGGGCGGTCCCGCTGTGGGACCGAGAGCCGAGTGGGGGAGAGATGAAACCAGGGGCCACGCACGGGGAGCCACTGGTGTGTCTGGTTTGGTCTGCACTGTCCCTAAACATGATGACTTGCCAATATTTAGATGCTGGGAGGGCTTGACTTTTAAAACCCTGGTTTGGGGCTTCCTTTGAAAACAGGGAGATGTGATCGCACGGGGCTGCTCTCCGCTGGAGTCCAATAGGGCCTCTGGGTGGCCACGCGCTCCTCAGTCCCCACCACTCCCTCCTGCCTCCCACCTCCACTCACTGATGGTCCCTGAGTGTGCGGTGCCTGCGTTAAGTAAGGGTATCGATGACTTCATTAAAATGGTGATAAAAACGGAGTACTTTGAGAGACTAGAACAAGGGGACGACTCTAGGTTAGGTTATGCAGAGAGGCTTTCCCGAAAAAGACATTCGGATAGTTTGAGGGGTGACGAGGAGGTGCTGACGTTTGCACAGGGTGAAGACCCAGAGGGAGAAGGACCCGGCCTGTAGGAAGCCGTGCCGGGAGGAAAGCCGGGGCTCATGGGCCGGTGTGTTCGAAACCATCAGTTTTCAAAATGACACAAAACCAAAAGAATCTCGGTTAACAGGATACAAGGCAGGTTATACCTGTTCCCCCGTGTCCTCTGATTCGCCGACTCAGTCCCTAAGGATGAAACGTTCTGCGGACTATCATCAAGGGTCCACTGGGAACCCTCCCTGTGCCTGGCACTGTGTCGAGCTCTGGACATGGAGCAAGTTTTGTACGACTACTTGAAACCACAAGGAACTATGGCTCCTGCACGTGCACAGCTCATGGAAAGACGGGGGCCTTCCTGCAGGAGGTGGTCTGCACGGGGCCGGCAGGGATACAAATCCCTGAGCAGAAAGTAGGCAGTTAAATAAGTCCATTCCTCACAAGGGGCTACTTTGTAGCTGCTCCTTCGGGAAGCAGGTGGCTGGTGTCTCCAGCCACATGCTGAAGGGGGTGCCCGGTGACCCTCGGGGGCTCATCCTTGGAACCGAGGCTCGGTCCTGGCTCTCCTGAGCAGCCTCACACAGCTCTTGTGGGAAAGCCGCCCTGTTGCCGAGCTGCGGCTGCGGAGTATTTTGGGGTGGCCCCGTGTCTGTGTACCCAGTAATTTAAGCCACTCCCCCCAAACAGTGCTCTAAGATGTGGCGGTTATCGTGCAGTGCAGTGAGGGGCA
Organism: Ailurus styani; assembly: GCA_002007465.1. Lineage (NCBI taxonomy): Eukaryota > Metazoa > Chordata > Mammalia > Carnivora > Ailuridae > Ailurus > Ailurus styani. The sequence goes on along the minus strand of LNAC01000048.1, from coordinate 1,265,072 downwards.
CACAGACTTCACACACGTGGGCGACCCCACACAACGGGAACGCTCGGGAAATTTCGTCCCACCTGATTTTTGTTCTTTGGAAACGTTGACATTGACTTCATAAGAATCCCACGGTTTTGGTTTCTACTGTGTTCAGAAGTCTAAAGCACTTTTTAAGAGAATGAGGACAAGTGGAAAAGCAGGTAAGAAGCAGAAAGATCTTTGAGCTGAAGTGCTCTCTGGGTCCAAAGGCAAGAACAGGCTCACGGGGTCGAGTGGCAATCTTCTCAGTTCGTTGTGGGGAGGCTTGAATTCGATTTCTTGGAGATAGAAGACTGGGAAACAGCGCGTGTCTGGAGCTCTTGTCCTCCCAGGTCCCTCACGGCTGGCAGAGGGGCTCGGGCCCTGCGGGGTGGCCTGCGGGGAAGCCTCTCCCCGCTTCCGTGGCCGGAGCCGCCGGCGAGTCTCTGTGGGAGAGACGGCGTGGCGTCCCGTCCCGACACCAGCTGCGACAGCGTGTGCGATGGATGCTTCGAGAAGCCAGGTGGTCGCTGGCCCCTCTCTGTGGGGGGGGAGTCCAGGAGACGAAGCCCATCAAGGCTTCACTCAACACGGCGGCAGCTCCGAGTCATCACTGCCTTGCTCTCTGCCTCCTGAGTCCCAGGAGCCCGGGGGGACAGGCTCCCCCCTTCCTCCCCCCTTCTTTCCGGTCGGGGGGGAGCGGGCGGCTTGAGCTGCTCAAGTTTCGATGCTGGGGACACTGTGACTGGATCGTGGGGAAAAACTGGAGACAAACTAATCACCGCAGAATAAAATTAAGGCTAAAATTAGGGAAATTGAAGTTGGCAGAAATAACGGCTGTTAATATAAAAAAAATGCATGAACCAGGAAACGGTTTAACCAGACTGTATAGGAAATGGGTGAGGAAAAGAAAATGGGCAGTTCAGTTTTGTTCTGGAAGAGTCCACAACAAAAATTCACTGACGTGAACAGAATTAGGATTAAAATGCTTCTCTGGGCGCCTGGGTGGTTCAGTGGGTTAAAGCCTCTGCCTTCGGCTCAGGTCATGATCCGGGGGTCCTGGGATCCAGGCCCACATCCAGCTCCCTGCTCAGCAGGGAGCCTGCTTCTCCCTCTCTCTCTGCCTGCCTCTCTGCCTACTTGTGATCTCTCTGTCAAATAAATAAATAAAATCCTTAAAAATAAATAAATAAATAAAATGCTTCTCTGCTCATAACAGAGACACCTCAGGGCCAAACTTCCCAGTCCTCGGACACAGAGGACACGGGGACACGGTCTTCCCGCCCAGGCCTTCCTCCCCGGCTCGGTTCCCGCGGGCACACGGAAGCCGTCTTCACAGGCCGCGCTGACACGCGGTATTCCTGCCTCTGGATCCGTGTCCCACATCAGCATGCGGACCGCCAGGCGAGAGACGCCAGCCTCACGCAGCTTCCCTTCATCGTCTGAGAGAAAAGGGAACTCAGGATGTGGAAATGCTCTGCTCGCCATCGATGGAGAGGCTGTAATTTTTTCTTTTTTTTAAACATTGTATTTATTTATTTGACACAGAGAAAGATCTACGTAGGCAGAGAGGCAGGCAGAGGGAGAGGGGGAAGCAGGCTCCCCGCCGAGCAGAGAGCCCAATGTGGGCCTCGATCCCAGGACCCCGAGATCACAACCTGAGCCGAAGGCAGAGGCTTTGACCCACGGAGCCCCCCAGGCGCCCCGAGGCTATAATTTCCTTACGAAAACATGGAAGAGAGAAAAACAGACAGATGAGAGAAAAGGTGGACTTGCTTTATTTTTATATCAAACCCTCAGGTGCCCAAATAAAAGGCTTTCCACTTGAAGGTGATAAAATAAAGGAAACCTCCTGAAGACTCGAGCGGGAAGGCGGCGGCTCCGCTCGGGGGGCGCATGCGGGGTGCACGCGAAGCTCACTTTCAAGGCCAGTTTCACCTGGCCTGTTCCACTGCTGGCAGCAAAATCATTAGAATTTGGGGCAAAATGGGCCACCCCCACACCCCAAGGAGCCTAGAGTCTTTATTTCGAGCGTGACAAGTGCAGCCGAGGCGGGCCGGGGCGTCCCCGCAGGAACGCACGCGCCTCCGAGCAAGGGACACCACACCAGCTCCGAGGTCTGGGAGGACGACTTTATAGCCCGGCGCAGACGGAGAGCCGGCAGAGCACTGGGCACGGGAGCGCCCCGCCACCTGCCCACCTGCCCGGGGACACCAGGCGCCGCCTGCGGGGCGCGGAGCCAGCTCGGGCCTCAGAAGCAGTAGGACGTGTGGGTGACCCAGTGCGCTGACTCCTCCTTGGAGCGCTTGGCGGAGCTGTGAGTCGTGAAAAGGGACTTGTAAGCTTCCGACTCTTCGCTGTCGGCAATGGACCTCTTTGTGGTTCCACACGGAGGCTTCCCGACTTTTCCAGAAGAGCTCCCATTTGCTGCTGGAAGAATGAAAAGCCAAAGACTTTTAAGGTTGGGCCTACAGATCACTCCAAATAGCACATTCTTAAAGAGGAAAAAAAAAAGTCTGTTAATCTCAGGAATTTTTCTCTTCCTTTCTTGGGGTAAATGTCAAAGTACATCCCCTCAACTGCCAACTCCTGAAAACAGACGAAGCTACGTCACTGATGTCTATCACTAAAAACCGCACCAATAACTGTCTGCCGTCCTCTCCGCTCTGGTCCCGGCCCCGTGGAAACTGCAGATCGGATCGGCCTCGTGAGGCTGCCATCAGCCTGTTTCATGGGGGCAGGAACAGAAGTGCCAGGAAGCCGGGTCACCTACCCCCAGGCCAGGCGGCCACTCTGCGTGGGGTGGGACTGGAATCCACGAACCACTGTGGGTGCCACTCACAAGACTGCACCTTCTTCCACCCAACAACAAATCTGTGTTTCCTTTTTGTGAAATCAATCTTTCATTTGAGTTAAAGGTAGTGAGGAGAAACGCACTGAATTCTGGGCTGTGGGTCAAAGAGCACCCTGACACTGGGCCAAGAGGCAGGTAAAGGGAAGGGTGGCTCTGAGTGCCATGTGTGGTCCACATAAATCCGCAGCTTAAAGGGATCGGGAACATCTCCGCCCAAAGCCCCGAGCCTCAGACCACTAAGCAGTCTCCGCAGTACGTCTGAGTCCAGCTCCTGGTGCAGGCCTGGCTAGCTTGGCACCAAAGGCATACTCACCAAAAAAACATTTGGCATCTACGGCCAGACTCCTTCAACCAGACTTTGGGGTAGAGCGGCTGTTCCCTAGCCTCCAGGAGAGCTCGCTGACTACTTAGAAACATGACTTAGGATGAGTTCGAGCTTTCGAGTTCACTCCAGTGAAAGCGGGACATCACCACCCGGTTTCCCAGCCCTCTAAATAGTTCCGCTTGTCCCAGGAGGACCCACCTGCACTTTTGGGAGCTGAGCTGGCTTTCTTCTCTCTAGAATCAAGGCTGGCTTCTTCAGGCTTCCCTGTCTTAATTTTTGATGACCCGGGAGATTCTGTTTAAAAAAAAAAAAAAAGGTAAGGCAAAACCAAAACAAAGCAAAAGCATGAATCTTTGAAAGAAATACTCCACAGCCTTATTTCTGCTAAAATAAGGCCCTCTTTTAATGTCTTACCTTCACTGACACCTGGCTTTGAGACAGACTCTGCCGCCTTGGGTTTCTTTGCTTTCTGCAAAAAAAAGAGCAAACTGGAGACGTGCTTGAATTCTATTTCAGTGTAAGCGTGGCTGCCGCCGTGCGCGGAGCCCTGCCGACCGGCTGATGCAGTTCGCACAAGGGAGGTGCTCATTCTGGAGCAGACTCTGAGACCGCAGGAGTCCTAAACCCCAGTCCTTGCCATGTGTTTCCTGTTACACACTTCTGCCTCCCTCAGCAATAAACCTGAAGAGATCTGCCTGGTTCTCTATTTATGGTCCAAAAACCACATTCTCAAAAATCTTAAATGAAGGTGCCAGATTTTGGTGATAACTACGTTACCAGTGACTACTGTACACGAAAGAGCAATTCCACAAGTAATGAGGAACAGATGGGCACCTGCAGTCCACCAGTATAAAAATGTACCGAATCTAACCCACTCTAGTCACTCCTGTTCAGAGTTATCCAACTGCCCTGATATTTGTTTAACTATAAAGACTCGAGGCTAGGGACACTTGGCTGGCTCAGTCAGCGTGCCACTCTTGATCATGGGGTCATGGGTTCGAGCCCCATGTTGGGTGTAGAGGTTACTAAGAAAAAATACATTAAAAAAAAAAAAGACTTGACACTATGCTAAAGGACACTTTAGCCAATTCTCCTAAACTCTGGATTACTCCTGTTAAGATTTTTAGGCACTAGAATCCTGTCACCCATAATAATTACACTGGTCAGCAAAAATTTAAGAAATGAAACTAACCATTCTAAAATCACGCAGGTATGTTAGAGCGGACGGATTCAGAGAGAGCGCAAACAGGATGATGTTGATTCAGAGAATTTACTTTAATATGCCACTTTCCTAAGTATCCAGAAGGTGGCGTGAAAGACACATGGCCTAATTACTTCCGAAAGCTGCTGTCACTAGAAAACGTGGGGAACAGAGCTTGAACCTGTAATACGGACATGCAGAGTGACTTACAACGCTTCTACACAATGTAAAAACTTCCTGTTTGTTTCACACGTGCAAGGCACACATTCAAATCCATGAGGATGATACCTAGTCCTCAAAAAAAGACAACTGTGGATTTTGAAGTCTTTCATTCACAGCTGAGGTTCCATAAAGAGCAAGAGCAGTAAGAAGTTAGAGGAAATGCTCTGTCCTGTCTTTGGCAGAGAGTATATTTGGGAAATATTCCGGTATCCTGGCAGCAGTATCCAGGAGGCAGTCCCAGGAGCTGCGGGGAGGGGTGTGCGGGCCCCCCTGGGTCACCCCGTGGGCAGGAACTCTGGGACTGGAGACGCTCACCGCGGTGGCTCCGTTACTGACCAAACAGAAGCTTCCTCCCACTTTCTCATTTCGTGCTTTTTAAAGACTGAGCTTGATCAGTGACAGCAAGAAAGAACAAGCAGATCCCTTCTGGCAGCTGTCAAAGATACCTCAAGCTTCTTTCTTTTTTGCTCATACGGTAACAAAATCACAATCAGAAGACCAACAGAGAATGAGTGAACTTATACTCCGGCGGGATAGGGTCCTGCTCTTTCCTCCAGGATGATTAAAAAAACACAACTCTGAAAAATCTTTAACTACTACATCACTGGTAAGTGCGAGCCACACAGAGGCAGGCTATTTTCCCCACTACTTCATCGTCCTCAGGACACTGACACGCATTTCCTGATACTTCAAGCATTCCTCTGATTTGGTTCTGATCACATAAATTCTCTCACATTTACCCTGAAACTACATTTTTATTAACTTTTAATTTTATGACTTAAAATTGTGATTACTTTTAAAAAATTATTTTTTTTAACAACCTCTACACCCAACGTGGGGCAGGAACTCACAACCCTGAGATCTGGAGTCCCACGCTCTACGGACTGAGCCAGCCAGGTGCCCGAACTTACTTTTTTTGAAGAATGAAAAACTTGCTGTTCACAAAAGATCACAGGGACCATCTGTAAATACTTAAGAAATAACAAAATTTGCAGCTGAATCCGTAACGGAGAGCACACAGAAGGACTTCTCAGCTGATAAACTGTTTGAGCCTGGTCCTTATGCCAAATCAGGAGGCAATGAATCTGCGCTTACGGATCGGGATCCTAGGCCCGGGGCCGCAGGACAAAGCCTCCCGGCCCGCACGCGTCCACGCAGAGCTCTGGGCGCAGCCGTGGCCCCACGGCACCGGCCTCCCTGCCGGAGAGCCGAGGCAGCCCTGGCAACTAGAGGCCCGGGCAGGGGCTCGGGAAGGCCGGGGACGGCTCCCAGCCGTGGAAAGGTGCTCAGCCCCAAGCAACCCAGGTGCCTCGGCAGGGGGTGGGGATCACAGGCTCCTGGGCCCCCAGACCTCCAGGGGACCCCCGGACACTCAGCCCTGGGCGGCACAGGCTCTCCGGAGGTGCTGTCCACTCCTGCCGTCCGAGTTTCACACGGCCGGACTGGGAAAGTCAGCACGGCGCGGTGGTGGCGGCGGTGACACCCAGGCCCGATCTCGGAGACCCTCCGGACCCCACGCGGGTGCTGTCACCAGCCCCACGTCACGGACGAGGCAGCTGGGGCAGGGAGGGCAGAGCCGCCAGGCCCCACGCGGTGAGCCCAGGCCCATCGAGGCTGTAAAAGCGCCTCCATCACCGTGGCTCAGGCTCTGCCACGGCCCACCTCAGGGGCACCGGCGGCACCTGCAGACTCGGGGGGGGTGGACCCCAGGGCTCCATTACCTTCCCCAGCTTCGCCCTCAGCCTCCTCTCCTCCATCCTCCCCTTCAGCGCGTCCACGTCCTCCTTGGTGCCGTTGAGCACGATGACGTCGTCCTCCTGGAAGGCGGCCCCGCACTGCAGGGGGCAGAAGGCAGGAGACACTCCATCACCAGGCGCAGGGCCGCCTGGCCACCCCCAGCCGCTCCCCAAGCCAACCTCAGCTCTGCCGACCCTCGGGAACTTCCTGCCTGGGTCTCGGCTGAGCCGGCTTCTGAGTGGGAGCCCCGCTTTGGCCAAGTTCAGCGTAGGGTAGGCGGGGCAGACCCGAGAGGCCGAGTTCTGCCAGGGCCCGACCCCGCCAGGCCAGCCGCACGCTGGTGGCTGCGAGACTGCGGGGTGCCCACCACTTCCTAACTGCATCGGGCTTCCGTCCACGCAGCGGTGGCCCACGGCCCGAGCTCCCGGGGTGCGGGCGGAGGCCCATGCACAGCCGCCGGCAGCTGGCGGGCATCGGGGAGCGTCTGCGGCAGGCCCGGCGCGTCTGTTCCGCACCTGCCGCCCGTTTGTCTCGGGAGGACTCACTCCCCGACAGCCCCGGGCTGAGCTTCCGTCCCACACCGAGCAGACGTTCTCCGGTCTGACCCGGCGTCAGGGACTCCAGGAGCAAGGGGACCCTCGGCCGGTGTCCGATCCAGGAGCTCCGGGGTGGGGCCCATCACCCGCATTTCTCACGCGTTCTCAGGTGATGCGGATGCTGCCTGTGGCGGTACCCCCCTTTGAGAACCCCTGCTCCAGTGTTCGGGAAGATGGCCAACTGGGGGAACCAGGCTCCATCGCCGCAGGACGGAAAGGAGCTGTCTGGAGGCAGGGGCTGCACTTCAGCTCTCTCCTGGGCCACTGCCCACGGCTGTTCCCACGGGAGGGGGCCGGGGGGGGGCCTGCATTTTCAAAGGCCCGCCTGGGGAACCCCCACCGCTTAGGGAAGGATTTGGGTCAGCATCTGTTTTGTTCTGTGTTCTTCCTCCTGCTGTGGGTCCCAAGGCGCAGCCACACCCGTGGATTCTCTCAGCCTCAGTTACCGCATCTGTTAAGTGGGAAGTAAAGTGAACCCCCAGCACGGTCCGGTCCGGAATGAGGCGAGAATTCAGGGCGACGGCATAGGGAGCGCAGCACAGGGCTGGGCACCCAAGAGTCAACCACCATGGGCTACGGCTGGGGTCTGCGCTTTCCCGGAGAGCGACGTGTCCCGACACAGGCCACAGCTCTGCGTTTCTGACTAGCTTCCCCGGGAGAAACCTCACACACGCGGGGCTGCATGTGTCTTGCTGGGGAAAGTGGGCCTCTCTGCCCCTTCGCCGAGGGAGAGCGCATGAAGTCCTGCTGACGCCGCCTGGGTCCGTCCCTTAGCGTCGGCCACGCAGCCTCACCAGCCTGCTGGGGTGAGCGTGAGCCGCGAGCCCCACGTGCTGACCCCAGGGAGGCCTCGAAAGCCCACCCTGCCCGGAACAGGAAGAGCCGCAGACCTACTGTACTCAGAAGCTCTTTCCTACAACACATTCGCAACGCAAGACGCTGAAGTGCCCTCCTTAAAAGCTGCCAAGCTTTTCCCAGCACCTCCCAACACACAGGAGAGCCAGCGGACACGGGCTGACCCCCCAGGCGCTGCCTTGGCTCGGTCATTTACTGTGGTTCTCACCTCCAAAACCCACCACGCAGACCTAAGGCACCCCCTTTGCTAGGCGGGATCTGTAAGATGTCACAGCTGAAGAGACCCTCCCCCCCCAACCCTGTGGCTCACACATCCTGAGACCAGGGCCGCAGAGAAGTCCTACGAACAGCAGAAGGGGGGCTGTTACGGCCGCTGGCTGGGACTGCCCTGGAAGAAAAGGAGCTTGTTTTTCGCCATCGCTGCAGGGAGGCCTCCAGGCTCTGCACGAGGAGGTCCCTGGGAAGCCCCACGCTGTGGGAGATTTGGGTAGAGCCTTCCCTTGGGGAATCTCCTTCTCGAGAAGGGAATGAAAAGGGATCTGCAGAAACAGAATCAAGTGGCGGACACGGCCCAGGAGGCTGGGGCTATGGCGTCAATAACCCTCCCAACCACACAGCCATGAGGTAGAAAGGAGTCCCCATTTGTTCCATTAGCCTGCCCCCTCTCCCTTCCCCACCCAGGGTTTCTGTTGCCGATTTCCACCAGTTCCCGGCACCCCCCTTCCTGGAGTGTCAGCTGTCAACAGTCTCTCTTCTCTACATGTGACTGTGTAGTCGTCTAGATAGGACTGTGGACCCCAATCTACCTACAGTTGTGCTGTGTTGTACCCAGGGTTATATATATATATATTTAAAGATTTTATTTATTTATTTGACAGAGAGAGAGAGATCACAAGTAGGCAGAGAGGCAGGCAGAGAGAGAAGGGGAACCAGGCTCCCCGCTGAGCAGGCAGCCAGACGCGGGGCTCGATCCCAGGACCCTGAGATCATGACCCGAGCTGAAGGCAGAGGCTTTAACCCACTGAGCCACCCAGGCGCCCCCGGGGTTATGAATTAGCCACTAACCCTAAAAAGTCAGGAACACCTCTCATACTAAAAATTGAGATATCTTGCTTTCTCCCCCCAACTCAAAAGATCCATTAATACTAAACCCACACTCTCGAGGCCTTAATTGCTGGGACCCAAACAGGACTGACTGCGCCTTCGAGCCTGGGCACAGGAGCTCCCTCTAGCCCGGCGCCAGGCCCTGTCATGCTCCTGGTATGTGCCGGGCCCCAGGAACTTGGGTGAGTGGCCCATCCCTTGGGAGCAAGTGAAGCCAGAGCAGGAAGCAGATTTCCATCCACAGTGCCCGCTGCCCAACTGGGGCTCTTCTCTACGGACTAAAGGGTTGAGGGGGGGTTACTTTTGAACGTGAGGAGAGGGCTGCGGCAGAGACACAGGTGACCCAAAGGAACAGACCCTCTTCGCTTACATAAAAGTAACTCGTATCATAAGTGAAAAACACCCATATTTTCCTGCAAATGCATTTTTCTACATGTACTGTTACTGCACAGGTAAAATCGTGTGTTTATGTTAAATTAGCCTCCTTTTATCACTTACAATGTAGATGTCCCCAAGATGGGGAAAATAAATCACAAGACATTCTTGAAAAGGGTGGGCAGATAGTTATTTCAGAGTTTCTGACAATGTAGAAAGTGCTTATTAAGCCAAAAGAAAAAGACCACAAATTAAATATCCATGATCTCTGGATACTAACTTTTTTTTTTTTTTTTTTAAAGCATTAGGGGAAAAAAAGCCAGCAGGAAAGTGCTGAGGGAACAGGCAGAATTACGATAACGTGCTACTGTACCTGCTACTCTGTGTGCTGATCTGTATCATGAACAAATGGAAAAGTGGTTTCTCACTGTTCTCACACAAGTAATATTTGCAATGAACACCGAACGGCATGCATCTCAGACCCCAAAATCCCACTTGTGGGACTTGTTTATTCTCCATCACCAAAGGCTGTTTCCGTGTAGTACTTTGAGGCACGCAGTAAATGCATGTGTGCCTGTATGTGTGTATGGACTTTTACAGTAGTGCTTCCCTCTGTCACACCGTGAGCTGTCACACCGTAAGCTCCACGGGGGATGGACTGGTCGTCATCTGCCTCGGTTGTGGCCCAGGGGTAAGCCCGGGGTCCCAAACACAGTGGGCACCAGGAAACAATCACTGTATGCATGAATGAAAACACAGCCTGAAGAAATACTTCAAACCAGGATGAAAGGGAATAAATTTTTAAAGCCAAGTAGTTCCCGTGAAAAGTTGTATGAACTTTCCACTCCCTACCACATGTAAGAGTTCCCATCACACCATATGATTTGAAGGAACAAAAACACTTACACTGATACCTGAGTGGTAAAAGAAGGTAGTTCCTTTTCGGCTTTGATTAAGAAACAAAAGTCCCCACTGCATTCCTACTGCCTCTTGCACATAATGTGTATGTGTGTATGTGTGTATGTTGCTGTAGGTCCACTTTATTTATTAGGACCTTTCTTTTAAAGGTTCTATTTGAGGGCGCCTGGGTGGCTCAGTGGGTTAAAGCCGCTGCCTTCGGCTCAGGTCATGATCCCAGGGTCCCGGGATCGAGGCCCGCATCGGGCTCTCTGCTCAGCGGGGAGCCTGCTTCCTCCTCTCTCTCTGCCTGCCTCTCTGCCTACTTGTGATCTCTCTCTCTCTCTCTGTCAAATAAATAAATAAAATCTTTAAAAATAAATAAATAAATAAATAATAAAGATTCTATTTGAGAGAGAGTGAGAGCGAGCATGAGCAGGGATGGGGGGAGAGAGAGAAGCAGACTCCTTGCTAGCAGGGAGCCCCATGCTGGGTTCGATCCCAGGACCCTGAGACCTGTGACCTGAGCCAAAGGCAGATGCTTAACCAACTGAGCCACCCAGGAGCCCCTATTTATTAAGGTCTTCATTCAGAAAATTTTTACTTTAACCAATCTGTATAAGAAGTTGATACATTAGGTCTGTTAACCTTCGGTCCACTCATCACGATCATTCCTCCCGTGTGTTTGGTTTTATTTTGTATTTCCCTTCGAGCTATGGAAACGTAAAGCTGCGTGCAGGCCACTCTGCGTTCTCAGCTGTTTCTTCCACTGCTTTTGGCTTAGAGACTTCCTCCTTCCAGGGTCAGGATGTGAGGTCCCAGGTAAAATCCAGAACCAACCCTTATCCCCTCGAGACGGACCACTACGAAGTGCCCGGTTCACAAGCACCCACAGGCCGACCTTTCCAACAAGCACTCAAGGGACAGGGGACACAGCAGCAGCAAGACTTCACCAGCGGCCAGAGGCTTCTCCTTTCCTGATTCTTGCCCAATGAACCTCAACTCCTGGCATCTGAAGATCTCCCTACAAACACAAGGTCTCCCCACCACTGAAAGGCGGCACAAATCTGTTTTTATATAAAAAGTACACATGCCACACACAGCCACGCTGCAACCCCATGAGCTTAAAGAGACTCGAATTCATCTGCCCAATTAAGAAAGTTTTCTATGGCAACAGCGACATCTGTTCCACAGAAGAGCAACAGGCACCTCGGGTCATCTGCGAGCAGGTGAAGCAAATCTGTACCCATCTGACTAAATGTCAAGTTCAGGTGCCTGGATACCTGCAAGAGGAGAAGTCTCCACGGCGTGTGACTCCTGTCTCTTGGCTCCACTATTCTCAGATCTGTCTGCAGGAAACCTGAGAGACGGCAAATGAGGGAAGCTTTGACGACAGAGAAGGGAAAGGAGGGAAGAGTACAAGCATCCAGCAGCGGAGAACAACAGAAGGGCAGAGTCGCAGCCAGTGGGGCAGAGAGGCCCCCTCTGCCTCGTGCCCCGGCCCCGCCGCCGGTGCAGCCACCGAGCACCAGGCCGAGCACCAGGCTGGGCACGGCTCCCCTGTGTCCCGGAACTCAGGCCCTCTGGAGAGCGGCGCTGAAACGCTTGGATTATGCCAAATGCCATTTAGGAGGCAAACCAGATTTTTAAAGGACTTTTACTATTTACCCCTTTAAGGAAAAAGGCTCTGATAACCATATCTGGCCTCCAATTTTTAAAAGCATTTATAGAACTTGCCCCTCGATCTCATCCAGGCTTCAGAACACCAGACCACTCTGCTGCCCTTCATCTGGCCAGACTGCCGTCTCGTGTTTTGTAAGGCAGTGATCTGGTCCTGGAGAAACACTCAAGAGAATCAGCCACTATTTTTCAATCATCAGGTCAGAACCAACAAGAAGAAAATCCTCCAGGGATGAAACGGTAACAAAACCGGCCAAACAACTCTGTTCATGTGATTTACATAGAAGCCACGGGAAGAGAAGCACAGATGGGAGAGAAAAACCAGACCAGGCAAGGACGCAGCCAGCATCCTACCCCTCGGAATCTGACAAGAAGCTTCTGGTAAGTGCTTCATTACGCCCAGGTCATGAATGGCAGAGGCTGAGCAGGTACAATTATGAAAATAAAATGTTTTTCTTTGCCTCCTTTATAGTTTTAAAACAGAATATTGGAAGATCAGTAATACTTCTCAGTGCAGGTACAGCAGGCGTCTGTTTCTCTCAAAACCCGACCTCGGATCGTTTCAGCCACAGAAAATAAACGTGGGATATTTTCAAGTTTGAGATTAGAATTTTTTTTTTTAAATTTTTATTTATTTGACAGAAAGCACAAGCAGGGGGAGCGGCAGGCAGAGGGAGAGCGAGAAGCAGGGTCCCCTCGGAGCAGAAGCCCAATGCAGGGCTCAATCCCAGGACCCTGAGATCATGACCTGAACCGAAGGCAGAGGCTTAACCGACTGAGCCACCCAGGTGCCCCTGAGATTAGATTTTTAAATTTAAAATGCCACCAGCTGCTCCTTCCTCACACGGCAGATAATAACTAAGTCAGCCCCAAGGCCACGTCCTCAGTCCTTGTGCCAATCATACACATGCTATTTTTGTTGTGGTGGTTTTGAGTAGGATATCCTAAAATGAAGTTTTCCTCTTCAGAGTGGAGCTGAAATTGTATACCTGCTATGACTAAGACATCTATTTTACTGGACAGTTGGACAGTATTTGAATTCAAAACCAGTCTCACATTATAAACAGAGAGAGTTCAAGAAAACCAAATGTTTTTAACTTGTGGGTATCATTCTGAGCCCAGAGACCGCAAAAATAACAGACACCAAATTTTCATTGCTGTGGCGGGAGTGACTTTTTTAGGACAAACCTACAGTAAATGGAGAGCACTGACATTCAGTCTTGGGGGTCAACACTAAGCACCCAATCCTGTCAAGTGGAGTGTCCCTCCCCCGGCGAGGCTCAGCAGGAACTCACACCCACCTGCTCTCGGACTCCTGTCCTGGTGCTCCTGTGGGGCAGGCACGACCAGACACCCTATCTGCAGTCCGGAGGATGGATACGAAAATACTTAATCTGGGCAAGCTAATGTTAATGCTCTAAAACAGTAATATTCTAGAACATAGGGCAAAATATTTTAAGTTCATCTTTAAAGATGCCCATTTATTATCTGTTTACTCACGGAAATTACCTTTGTAAAAAAACAAAGTATAAAAGATTCAGCAAAAAGAGTTAGCTTATATAGGATGTTGTCAATTCCCCTGAAAAGTCGTTATAACAAATCCCATCCTAACAAACTAAAAATGACTGCCCTTAAAGAAAGTGTTCTGGTGGTAACACACGACACCAAACCCACGCTGCCCACTTTTGTTTCTGGCTGTTAAGGCCTGCAGTGCGGTGGTGAAGTGGGGCAGGCCCTGCGGCTGGATACAGAAGAAAAGAAGAAGAAAACCATACTCAGTTGGTCTAATAATTAGGGGAGTAACATGTCTTGAAGTAACTCCTGGATAATACTACATGTTCGGGCAAAAACATAAAAAGCAAAACACGCCCATTTTGAAAACTATTAACTGAAAATAATTTCTGCTATTATATAGATTCTAACGCTATAAAAAGGAAAAAAATAAACCCTGTCCTTAATCACAACTTTGGTAATTATTTCTACTGAAAGAGATTCTCTAATGTCTCTTGGATGTCCTATGTCTTCAGTCAACTGAATGTATGATCTTCAAAACATTACTCATTGTTTGGAAGCTCCCTGCACACTGAACATATTCACTGAATCTGTCTCCCAAAAGCTGCAGGGATGGAGAAACTAAAAGGTGTTTAGGTTTTATATAAGGCTCCGGAAAGGTGATTTCAGTAACGGACAGTACATAAAGAGAGACTTAGAATGCTCTCACTCATACACAAAATAATAGTTTCAGGAACCATGTGTGACTCCAGTAACACGTGAGGAAAGAAGACACTGGAATAGTAAAAAATGGGTCTGGTTCAGACAAACAACCTTCGTATCTATTCCATAAAACACAAGGATAACTGCCAGTCTTTCTAAAGCCTTTATTATTATTATTTTTTAAGATGTTATGTGTTTGAGAGAAACCAGGAGAGAGCGAGTGTGCGTGTGTGCATGGGGGGGGGGCAGAGGGAGAAGCAGACTCCTCACTGAGCAGAGAAGCCCGACATAGGACTCGATCCCAGAACCCCAGGATCTTGACCTGAGCCGAAGGCAGATGCTCAACTGACTGAGCCATCCAGGTGCCCCTTTCTAAGGCCTTTAAAAAAATTTTTTTTAAGATTTTTTATTTATTTGACAGAGAGAGAGGGATCACAAGTAGGCAGAGACGCAGGCAGAGAGAGAGGAGGAAGCAGGCTCCCCGCTGAGCAGAGAACCCGACGTGGGACTCAATACCAGGACCCTGAGATCATGACCTGAGCTGAAGGCAGAGGCTTTAACCCACTGAGCCACCCAGGAGCCCAAGGCCTTTAAATATTTTAAATACAGTTTTTGCAGAGGGGGGAAAGGGGTCCAAAAATCAGTCCGACTGCCCTTCTTTTATTTTAAATTAAAAAAAAAAGATTTTATTTATTTACTTGACAGAGACACAGTGAGAGAAGGAACACAAGCAGGGGGGAGTGGGAGAGGGAGAAGCAGGCCCCCCGCAGAGCAGGACCCTGGGATCATGACCTGAGCCGAAGCCAGACGCTTAACAACTGGGCCACCCAGGCGCCCCCAGACTGCCCTTCTTAATGTGCTGCCTACTCCTCACACTTGAATAATACCACGGGCATGTCTTGGCAATTAGTTCAGTGATGGGCAAGTCACCTATTTAATGATTACATTTTCATTATGACAACAAAAGTCACAGTTGCATCATAAACAAAACCACCACAGGTCACAAGAATCAAGGCTAGGAAACGTCTGCAAAACTGAAGGTGGCGCACACCCCTCATTTAAAGAGGACCAGCCAGGGCCCCGAAGACACCACTACGCCCACGGGGCGGCCACTCGCTGTTGCGCGAAAGCCACGGCAAGGGCTGCACTCATGGGGCGGGTGGGCCTGCCCGAAGGAGCCTGTGTTGAAGCAACAACGCAGCTCAAGGGCTGGCGACCGCGGTCCCCACGG
Source organism: Ailurus styani (assembly GCA_002007465.1). Taxonomy (NCBI): domain Eukaryota; kingdom Metazoa; phylum Chordata; class Mammalia; order Carnivora; family Ailuridae; genus Ailurus; species Ailurus styani. The sequence goes on along the minus strand of LNAC01000048.1, from coordinate 1,249,781 downwards.
CCTGGGGCACTGGAGGGCGCAGCGACTTCTGCAGCGCGGAGGGCACCCGGGCCGGAAGCTGCGACTGCACAGGCACGAGCTCCGCGCGGCCAGACCCGGAGGAGGGAGGCGGCAGGTGGATGGGCGGATGCAGCCCCGCTCCCACGCCCGTGTCTGCAGCAGGGAGGAAAACACTTAGCCCACGGATTGCCCGGAAGGACAACGGATTGCACACGGGACCTGTCCTCATTTAATTATTACAAACTACTGAAAAGAGCCAATTCCCTGGGGCAGAGCCACAGTTTCCATGGGGTGTGATCTGTCGGCGAAGCGGGGCTAACAACAGTTCTACGATGAAACCAGAACCCTTTACTTTGACCCCGAGCCGAGAAACCACACCAGAGGGGACAAGCCCCCAAACCTTCCAGACCTCCTCCCCACACCACAGCTGTAACACAGGCCACAAACTACGGCACATGGGCGCCCTTTAACCATAATCTGTAGAAGTAGCTAAAGGCTTTATTTTAATTTCAGGAGGGTACTTCCTTCCTGCTGAATTCCTAGGTTTTGTTTATTTTACAGACCAGATAGGAAATGTGTTCATTATAGTGAGTTTTTGTGTTTATAAAAAGTATTACATAATTTATAAAAATGTCTTTAAAATTATGCCATTATGTTTCACGTCTGGGGCTATCCACAAGCGTTTACTGACCTGGCAAAGAACACCGTAACTTGGCCTATTTGGGCAGTGACTGCTTTTTATTTTTGAAGCGGGATGGGTAAAAAGAAACTATACAAGGAAAATAAATACATTTTAAAAATTCACAACCCATAATCAGCATTTACAACTTTTACTGGCTCATAGTTTAAGAATACACGGAGAGTTCAAAAGGCTGCCTAGTCCGTATGGCCTTTGTAATAATGACACAGAAGGGCAAGGGATTAATGTCAATGTGAGCTAGAACACTGCTCAAAAACAAATGGGCTTTTTAAACAGGCAGTGATATGACTTTTTATGGAAACCAGGAGTCAGGGTATAAATAAGAAAAAAGTAATTACTAACACATAGATATTTTACCTGACCAGGCTTCTTCCTAAATTTCAAAGGTGATGACGACTTCATGCATTAATAATGAATCAAAATGCTTTTGGTCCCCTTTGCTCCTGCTAATAAACCTATTCATGCATTTCTGTAGGGTTCCAGAAAGGCAACTCAACATCAAATAATTTTATTAAAGATATGTTTTTAATCACTGAACCATTCTCTAAAAATAATCATAAACTCATGTCAATAAGTCAAATTCAGCGATCACAAAACTTCTCTTGATTTGTTGCTTCCTTTACTGAAAGGAGTTATAACATGATACAGAATAACAGCATAAAATGAACTGAATCATGCAGAACAGGACAGTATCTATGTCCAAAATAAATATTTGAGATTTTTTTTTTTTACCTGCCAAGGTTAAGGGCAGTAACACATGAAAATATGCCCAACATCATTAAACATCAGGGAAATGCAAAGTAAAACCACAATGAATCACCATCACACACCTATCAGAATGGTTAAAGTGATGAATCAGACCACACCAAGTGTTGGTGAGGCTGTACAGTGACGGAACTCTCTCCTACACTGCTGGTGGGAATGTGAAATGGCACAACCGCTCTGGGAAACAGCTGGCACGTTCACTGTTAGGTATTTACCCCCAGAGAAACAAAACCATAGGTCCTATTAACATCACCCTGGAAACCTGCTGATTCAACATTCCAGAAGTTTTTACACTAAGGGCTGTTTTTGTAAAACTGCCATTGGATCTAATTTGGAATTGTGTTTATTTTATTTATTTTTTTTAAAGATTTTATTTATTCATTTGACACAGAGAGAGAGAGATTACAAGTAGGCAGAGAGGCAGGCAGAGAGAGAGGAGAGAGGAGGAAGCAGGCTCCCTGCTGAGCAGAGAGACCGATACGGGCCTCGATCCCAGGACCCTGGGATCATGACCTGAGCCGAAGGCAGCGGCTTTAACCCACTGAGCCACCCAGGTGCCCTGGAATTGTGTTTAAAAGGAAGAGAATATACTTTCAATAACTGCCTCCACTGTGCCAAAACAAAGTCTTAAGTAGGTACGAAACATCACGATTATGAGCTTGCTGAAGCAGTCATCAGGATTTTCTATCATGTCAGGGAATATGAGGAGATCTCCGGCATCACAAGTATTGCAAATGGCTACTCGGTGCAATGTGCAGCCCGAGTCCATCCAGGATGGCTGTGCCCAAGTCTGACATAATGTTAGGGGTAAATAAGCACTGGAAAATAAACCACAGACCCACAGTATATCTCATACTTTTGTAAACATGATTTGTGGATAACTTTTCAGTTTTCTGAAAGGCTGATATGTATTTCAATATTTGAATACATAAGTGTTAATTCTGAGTCGGTAGAGGTCACGGTCACCTAATCAACTACCATTATGTTTTTGTGCTAAGGGCTATACGTTTCAATAAAGCTACTGAAATACAATAACAAAAACAAAGGGCCAAAGACTTGTGCATGAATGCTTATAGTGTCTAGTAGTAGCCTAAAACTGGAAACATTTTCAATGTCCACAACAGATGAACCGATAAACGGTGGCAAGCCCATGTGATGGAATTGGGGATGGTGATAAATGCAATGACGTGGATGAAATCTCAAAATGAGTACCCTAAGTGAAACCAGCCGGGCAAAAAGCACACCGTGTAGGACTCCATTTAAATAAAGTTACAGGGGCGCCTGGGTGGCTCAGTGGGTTAAGCCTCTACCTTCGCTCAGGTCATGATCTCAGGGTCCCAGGATCGAGCCCCTCATCAGGCTCTCTGCTCAGCGGGGAGCCTGCTTCTTCCTCTCTCTCTGCCTGACTCTCTACTTGTGATCTCTGTCTCTCTGTCAAATAAATAAATAAAATCTTAAAAAAAAATAAAGTTACAGAACATGCCAGCAAATCCAGTGACAGCCAGAGCATCAGAAATTGCCCAGAGACATGGTAGACGGAGGATGGAGCAGAAGGGGCCCAAGGGAACTTTTAGGGCCTAGGGGAATGCCTGTCACGGTGATTGTGGTGAGGGACAGATCACAGCAGGTGTGGACGTACAGAAAATCCAGCACGTTATACACCTTAAGTATGTGCACTTGAGTCACCCTGCAGGCTGGGGGAGGGCTGCCACACCCTAAATTCTCCCTCTTGTCTCGTAGGAAGCTTAAAGGAAAACACTTGAAACCATGGTGCTGAGGAGGCCCGTGGAGCCGGAAACATGAGCCAGCTGCGGGCCACAAAGCCCGGGCTCCTCGTGTGCGCGGCCATATGCATCCTCGTTTTTCTCTATTTACGGAACCCAACCCCCGAGGAGGCAGAGGAGGAACCCACCTATCCAGCGGTAGTGGAATGTGGCTTTTACCCGGACGAACTATGTTCAGCTTTATTTGAAGGGAAAGGGGCTGCCCTGCAAATCGCAAGATTTTGTGAAGACCCTCATGGTTCTCAAATTCTTGCTCATTTACGCACACCAGGAAATTGCTCTAGGATTTCCCAGGAGTTGCGTTTCATAACCAGACCCTTGTCTGCAGAAGAGGGCAATTTCTCTCTGGCATATATTATAACAATTCACGAGGAGCTGGTGATGTTTGCGCAGCTCCTCAGAGCTATTTATGTGCCTCAAAACGTTTATTGTATTCATGTTGATGAAAAGGCCCCGAAGAAGTATAAGACTGCTGTGCAAACCCTGGTGAACTGTTTTGAAAATATTTTTATTTCATCAAAGAGAGCGAGAGTGGCTCACACTGGCTTTACAAGACTCCAGGCAGATATTAATTGTATGAAAGACCTGGTCCATTCCAAATTTCAGTGGAACTACGTCATTAACCTTTGCGGGCAGGATTTTCCAATCAAAACCAACAAAGAAATCATACACTACATCAGAAGCAAATGGAATGACAAAAACATCACTCCTGGAGTGGTCCAAGCACCAAACATGAAATCCAAGACAAGTGAAAGTCATGCTGAATCCACCCCTGAAGGAAATATCTACGTATCTCCAAATAAAAGATTCAAGGACAAACCGCCCCATAATTTAACAGTTTACTTTGGAAGTGCTTACTACATCCTAACGAGGAAGTTTGTGGAGTTTGTACTGACTGACACCCGTGCAAAAGACATGCTTCGGTGGTCCAAAGACATTCAGAGCCCGGAACGACATTACTGGGTGACTCTGAACCGACTGAGAGGTAAGAACAATCCAGCATGCAGCATCTGTTCAAATCTGAGGCAACAACAGAAGTTTACTCTTGAGTGAAAACTCTCTTTCACTGTTTTCTATGCCTTGGTAAATAGCTCTGCATTTTGCAAGACCTTCCACTTGAGGAATATGGGAAGGTCTTTGGTTTTAGGGGTCCGAAGTTTGCTGAGAGCATGCCATGTTCCCAAACCAGCCTGGCTTCTGTTCCCTCTCTAGAAGGAAGTCCTACCAGCATCTGAGCACAAATCAGAAACTTCTTCATTGCGTACCTACTAGTGCCAGACATTAAGCTAGGGGATTTTTAAGAATAGAAATTATTGGGGGCGCCTGGGTGGCTCAGTTAAGCAACTGCCTTTGGCTCAGGTCATGATCCTGGGGTCCCAGGACTGAGTCCCACATCCGGCTCCCTGCTTGGCAGGGAGTCTGCTTCTCCCTCTGATCTCTCCCCTCTCATGCTTCTCTCTCTCATTCTCTCTCTCAAATAAGTAAATAAAATCTTAAAAAAAAAGAATAGAAAATATTAAAAGTAGTGACTTTTTGGGTGGCAGATAGGATACCTCAGATAGGATCCCTGATAGGCAGAGGGGGACCTGATGTCCTTCTTTAAGTGGGCGTATTTTCTCTTTCCATAAAGCTGACGGGCTCCTGTAGGGGATGTGGCTTCAAGCTCGAACAGTTAAACCAAGTGGTCCAGATGACAGTGCGGACACTGAATCCAGTAGAAAGCAGTTAGGATCTTATTATAATCTCTCATATCCACTGAAAATGCTACTTTCAAGTCCCCTCAGAGGGCTATCATGGGAAAACACCATCCGAAGACACTCAACATCATCAGGCCCAGGGCACGTTGTCCGTGTTCAGTGAGTTACTGGGGCTGGAGAAAGGGATGAGAGCGAAGCACAGCGTGCCTCGCCCCCCCCCCCCCCCCC
>LNAC01000048.1:1219280-1233784 GCA_002007465.1 Ailurus styani | reverse complement strand
ATGGAATTGGGAAGGAGACAAACCATAAGAGACTCTTAATCTCATGAAACAAACTGAGGGTTACTGGGGGGTGGGAGGTAGGGATAGGGTGGCTGGGTTATAGACACTGGGGAGGGTTTGTGCTATGCTGAGTGCTGTGAAAGGTGTAAGCCTGACGATTCACAGACCTGTGCCCCTGGGACAAATAATACATTATATGTAATTAAAAAGAAAAAAAAAAAGGAACCAACCCTGCCAATACTGTAATTTCAGACTTCATGCCTCAAGAACTGTGAGTAAATTTCTGCGAAGTTCCCCACTTTCTGGCGCCTTGTTATAGAAGCCAGTTTTAGCAAACTAATATTCCATCTAGCTCTGCAAAGGCAATTTTTTATGTGAATCCTAAAGTTAAAAATGCTCATTATCTTGCTCTTCTGGCAACAGATTTATTTTCCCCAAAATTCTCTCCCTGAGGTATTCCTAGAAGATAGCCAGCGTCCTGTCTTGCCTGCTGGAGGTTTCGACAGCCATGGCAGCCGCCCTCATGAGACGGGAAGAGCCCGAGCTCTTGGTTCTCACCTGCCCTCGGCTCCCCTTGTGCAACCTTGACGCCCTCAGTTCCCCTTTCCACCTGCTTCCTTCCCTTCCCTTGAAGTGCCCAAGGTACTGACGTTTAAAAGTTCACTAGAAGCGTCCAGTAAAACTTCTCAAGTACCAAAAAAAAGGATTCAGACTTCCCTTGCAATGATGTATTTCCATGACATAAAATCAACTTCTCATAGGGGCGCCTGGGTGGCTCAGTCGGTTAAGCATAAAATCACCTTCTCTATAGAGCTCTGTGCAGACAATCCTGTTTTGCTGCAAGTTTGTTAACGTGGTCACTAAAGGATGTGCGAGGTCAGCCTACGCCAAGGATAGCGTCGGGCCATCTAAGGGATGGTTACCGTTATGGTAGAAGAAAATAAAGTCTGGCTGCTCTGGATCAGTCAGTCCCCCCAGCCTGGCTGCCCCGTGGAATCATTCTGGGAACTCTTAAATAAAAGCAGAACTCCTCGGGGCGCTACCCCAGCTGTGAAGGTTCAGATTTAGTGGGTCTGAAATGGGGAATGGGAACTTACACTAACTACTGTGGAGAGTCTACCGTGCAGCCTGGTTGGGGAACCACTGATTTAGGGTACTTGGCTTCTCTAATCAATTTCAGCTTCATTTCCCACTTTCTCAGATTTCTTTTCTTTCGAGCGGACTTCCGGTACTCACGAATGTGTCTAACTCAGAAACAACACCTTCCATACTACGTGGGAAAACACACACCCCCGAACACAATGTACACAAAGGTCCCCTCCTGCCCGAGGGAGCCCCAGGTCGGCTGTGTGCTGGCGCCCCCGGGGCCTTCCCTACAGGAGCTCCACCCACACCTGCTGCCAAATTCCTCCTCTTGGTTGGCCGGCACGCTCTGTGCGCCCTGCACAGGCCTACATTTACACTCCCACCGGCTGCACGAGCGCCGCACTGCATGCCCACGTGGACCTGTGCCTTGGGCTGGCCCTCGAAGTTCCCATCACTCATTCAGACTCCTTTCCCAGACCTCTCTCCCAGCCTGCACATCCCTCCCTGCCCACGTGAGGACTATCCCTCCCACTGCACCTTGGGCTTGCAAGCCGCCGGGGCGCTTTCTCCTTCTGATGCGGCAGCTGCTCCTCTCCCTCCTCCTCTCAACAGCCTCCACCTCTCCCTACAACCCCACCCACATCCTGCTGCCACCACCTGAGACCTGTCCCACAGCTTCAGACTTCAGGCATCAGCAGGGCCTGATGCACCAACAGCGTCTTAACGTATTTCTGTAAATATGCCCATTGTTTCTAACTTCACTTAAATTTACTTTAAACGTTAACTTTACACTCCTGCCCTAAATATCAAAGCGGCACCCCTTGCCACTGTGGCAGCGCCGCTCCTCCCTCAGGGACATCACCCTGTGTTTCCTTCCCAGAATTTGTCACAATCACTACTGCTGTGCTCAGCTCTCTGAGCCCCCCTCGCCCAACAGGGCTGTGGGTTCCATGAAGGCAGGCGCTGTAGCAATCTTACCCACCAGGCTAGCCCACTGTACCATGCTTAAAACAGAGGCTGGCCCCTCACAGGTGTTCAATGAAAGCTGCTGAATGAAAGAACAGTTCACAATAGGGAGAAGCAGGACGAGGGGCCCAGTGAAACCCAAGCAGAGTTAATGTGGGTGAAAATACGATCAGGAGCTGTTGGCATCCATGACATTAAACTAAATGGTAGGTTTCCCATGGCCAACAGAACATGGCCAGAGACACCAATGTCTGGGTCTGTGGCAGTGACACCGGGAAAGCAGGGCCGTTGGCACTTCCGTCATGTGAGCTGCACGGGGGAGCTCCTACATCAAGTATTTGCTCCCTTGTGCGAGCACGCACCGAGGACACGGGTGTGCTCTGTAGCTGGGAGATGCGCAGGCCTTGCGCCTTGCTCTCAAACACTTACAGGTGGAGCCAAGAGGACCGTTAGGGCAGCCCAAATACTCTGGATGAGGCTATAATGGTGGATACACGTGCTTACACATTTGTCCAAACCCACGGAATGTACAACACCAAGGGAACCTTAAAAGATTTGGGGTGATGGGTGTATTGATGTAGGTTCATCAGTTGTAACAGATGTACCCACCCCCCGTGGGGACGTTGATAATGGGAGAGGCTATGCATGGGGGGAGGGGGGGCAGAAGAAGTAGAGGAAATCTTACTTTCCTCTTAATTTCATTATGAAAACTACTCAAATAAATAAAGTCTTACCAAAAAAAAAAAAAAAGGAAAAAACAACTGTCCCAGTCCCATGGGGAAGCCACGATGTAACTACCGATCACACTCTGATGAGACCAGTGGGACAACACGGTGCTAGGGAACGGGGAAGGAGGCTCGGCAGCAAGGGTTCACAGAGGGAGCAGTCGCTCTGGAGCTGAGGGTCACAGTGGGCATGACCTCCCCGGGCTGGCCGGTCAGGGCAGAGGGAAAAAAGGCACGCACGAGAGGGGGTCAGGGAGCAGCCTGGGCTGGTCAGGCAGGCAGTGGCATGTCAGAAAAGGCAGTCTGAGTCTACATCCAATAAGGATGAGCCCTGGGAGGGTTTTAAGCAGAGAAACAACGAATTAGATCTGTGTTCCAGAAAGAACTGAAGGATGTTGAAATGCTACATGGAGGGAGGGACCCTAAACCACCCGATTTCCTCAGCTACCACGACGGAACTAATGATACATGTCAACAACTCACTGTGTGACAAACTTCTGCTTTTATCTCTTTCAAGGCTCGTTCAGAAAACACACAACCACAGCACCGCAGGAAGCAAAACCTGGAGAAGGAATCCAAAACAGATGACTTAAGTAATAATTTAAAAATTATCACCCAGATTATCAGTTAACATTTGTTCAGTTTGTACAAAGGCCGAGAACTGCAAAGAGAAAAATGGTCACATTTAATTCCATTAAGGAAAAAGAAATTTGTATGTCCCATATATATCTATTTATATACTACTTCACGTATAAACCAGAAATATAGGCCACAGTCCCATTCCTGGTCCCTTGTAATAATCCTTTAGAATAAAGTCTCTCCTACAAAAAAAGTAAATATGTTAAAAAAAAAAAACATACAAACACAAAAAGTCAAAAGACAGAATAGGAACTCTGGGAGAGACTATTTTAAATATACATGAGACTCAGAGTTTTATGAATATTCAAAAAGGTCTCAAAAAGTAAAAATAAAAAATGTATTAGAAAAATGGGCAAAGTCATTAACATGTAAATCATGGGAGAAATATAAATGGTCATAACATATAAAAGATGCTTAACCTCAACTGTTAATTAAAGAAATTCACGGCAAAGCAATGATGTGCCATGTTTTACGTATCCAGCAGTAGTGAGGGAGACTGAAGCTATCCTGCTGGGAAGAGAGGAGACGGGCGCATCTGCCGGTGATGAGCACAGCATGGTGCATCTCAGAAGGACAATGTGTCAGTATCAAGGAAAGAATCACTTTTCAGAGCATCTCCTATTGAAACGTGTTCACAAGTGTGCAAATGCATAAATATGTATTAAGTTGTGTAGGACAGTGCTGCTCATAACAAGGAAAAAGGAAAGCACCTAGATGTTCATCCACAGAGGAATGGTTACATAAATTATGAATACTCACACAGCTATTATTTTTTTTTAAGATTTTATTTATTTATTTGACAGAGAGAGAGATTACAAGTAGGCAGAGAGGCAGGCAGAGAGAAAGGGGGAAGCAGGCTCCCTGCTGAGCCCAGAGCCCGACGCGGGGCTCCATCCCAGGACCCTGAGATCATGACCTGAGCTGAAGGCAGAGGCTTAACTCACAGAGCCACCCAGGCACCCCGTCACACAGCTATTAAAAGGAGTAAGGTAAATCTGTATGCAAGGCCATGAAAACATGCTCACATTAGAGAGAAGTACGAAAAAACAAGGTTACAGGATACATAAAACACGTTTCCATGACCGGAAAGAATACACATTTGGCAGGGGTGTAAGGAAGTACGGAGAACGTGTGTTGGTACTGGGCAGGTCTGTAGGGGGCGTGAAACCCCAAACAACTAAGAACACTGCCAAAGGAGGTGGGGACTGGGGGACAGAGGCAAAAACCACATGCACATTCTACTTTACATAGTCCTCTCAAAATGCCACAAGAGGAAGTCTCTCCAAGGGGCGCCTTGATGGCTCAGTCAGCTAAGGGGCTGCCTTCAGCTCAGATGGTCCTGGGATCAAGCCCCACATCGGGCTCCCTGTCAGCAGAGAGCCTGCTTCTCCCTCTTCCTCTTCCTGCCTCTCTGCCTACTTGCACTCTCTCTCTCTGTCAAATAAATAAATAAAATCTTCAAAAAAAAAAAAAAGAAAAAAAGAAGAAGAAGAAGAAAGTCTCTCCAATTCTCTAGGGATTATAGTGGATACAGGTTATCTTAACAAAAACCCAATTAATAACATTGCACTACATTCATTTACTGTGTTTGGGATCAAAAAAAAAAGTCCTTTTTTATGGATCCTTACTAATTGTTAGTAATTTAGAAAATTATTTTCCTTTAAACAAACGCTCAATGTTTTCATTACACTAATTATTTATTTCTATTTTTCTCTGTATTTAAATCTTTATTATATAAGTTTTACTAAATGTATGAAGTCACCCCCAAATCAATTTTCTACTGTGGAGGCCTTATTAATAGCAGGAGGGCAAACCCAAAACGAGCATAGCTCAATTAACTGGGAAGAGAGAAGAGCGGAGACTAACTAGTGAGAAAGGGGAAAAACTAGGGAAGCCACAATCAGAGCACCAGGCTACAGGTAACCCCCGCTCAAGATCCCAGAGTTGAGTCTGTTTCTGTTAAGTTCCTCCTTTGGGGTGAACCATGGTTTTCCTAAAAAGGAGTGGGAAGCCAGACACAAAAGGTCAAATATTGAGTGATTCTACATATAGAAACCTCCAAAATAGGCAAATCCACGAAGACAGAGCAGACTTGTGGTGCCCAGGGGCAGGGGCTGGGGGAATGGGAGGGACTGCTCCATGGCTATGGAGTTTTCCTTTGGGGTGAGGGAAATGGAGGGAAATGGAAGGAGGTGGAAGTTGGTGGCTGCACAGCACCCCTGAAACATGCACCTTAACATGGTCACTTTCATGTTACAACTTTAACCTTGAAATAGTGTGTGTGTACACCACATACAGAAACACACACAAAAGTGGGATGAGGCGAGGTCTGTGAGTCGGCTTCCCAAGAACTTTAGCTTTTTAATTAATTCAATACTTTTTCTTTCTTTCAGCTTTATTTGGGTACAACTGAAAAACACAACTGTCTATACTTGATGATTTGATATATGTACACACTGTGAAATGATCATCACTATCAAGCCAATTAACATATCCATCACCACTAAATGGTAAACTTTGAGAGGCTTAATAAAGTCAGACTATCTGAAGAATATAATCTAAAAGCTCCTTGGGCCTAAAATTTTACTTCTCTCCAAATCCACAAAGCCACAGGTTATGCCATTTCAGGGCACGGCGGTCATGCTCTCTGACACAGTTTGCCACACATAGCGCACACACGCCTGTTAAATGGATGTGTACAAAGGTGCCAGAATGCTCCAGATTCCATGTGGTTGTTTATAGCTCAAAGTTTTTACTTACTTAAGATTCTCCCCCCACCTCAGCCCCACCCCGTTTCCTGAATGAAAATAGTAAAAAAAAAAAAATACTACCTTTCAACAAGTAATATCTTAGATGGAAGATTCCAGATGGCTGGTGGGATTAGCAGTTATTAAAGGTATTTCTAAACGGTGGGAAAAGAGTTGAAAGCTTTGGCTTGCTGAGACATCCTATAAAAAGGCACTGATTAACCCAGTCGACACTCGTATTTTTAAGGCAGAAATATATAGGTTACTTGTGTTTGCTACAGAACCCTCGACCTTAGAATTTCTGGTGCTCTAGTCAGAGGATATGTTCGCTACAAATTCACAGCAAGTTATCATTATCAGTTAGGTCTTCAGGTAACTGACTGACCACATATTCGGTGACATTGTTTTCCACTGCATGGTTTTCAGCAATTTTAAGGAAATGGGAATTGTCTGATGGGCAACATTTGTCCTTTGCTTTCTTCCCATAAGAAAAGACCAAATAATCCAACTCAAGTCTCGTTAAGTGTCACATGAAAAATTTTTAAAATCCCTCTTGAGGTGCTCCTACTCTCAAGAACAGAAAGCACAGACACCAAAGTTGAGGGGACTTGGTGGGACGCCACATTACAAACAGCTGTTAGGGAATGAACATGGTCTGATGGCAGTACCGCTGCCTCTAAGGCGCTACCCAAACCAAAGGACACCTTAAAGAAGACTGTGTGATTATATGGCTACAGCAATATTCTCTAACCAGACTCCACACCATCCACCCACATCCCTTACTGACCTGTGCCGGCCATTCATCTCCAAGCCCACAACAGGGCAGATGAAACGTGCCCGCTGGAGGTCATCGTGTTTGTCACCTTTTGTATTTCCTTTGTCCCCTTCCCAGGCAGGATTATCAGAAAGCCTTAGTTCAGTCACATTCTGTGAAAAATCATTCATAGTTTAAGAATTCATGTGATAAATGGATCACTCTTAGCCTCAATAACCACCTAAAGCGATAGAGACATTGTTTTTCCAGGCCTTTCCCATCCAAACCTCTCTTTCCTAGCTCCTTTCCTCTGGCTGTCAATTGTAACGTGGATAAAAAAATTAAACCATAAATTGCGATAGAAAACAAGAGTTTTAAAATTCACTGACTGGCACGTAAATTAGTTAATTTCTATTTTATAAATATTTTGCTATTTAAGGAAAAGTAACTTTGGATATGAAAAATGACTCCCCTAAGAGAAAGCTTTGCATTAGTTTCATCCAGAAAGGAATATTTTCTTTCCCTGTGAATGAATCCTCACTGAGGCTGTTCCATACTCCTGGTGGCCCAGGTTTATTTAATAATTGAACAGACAATAAAATCTATGAGGCCACAGTTTAATGAGTCCAAGGTAGAGTATTACCCAGGGAATACTATCATATTCCAAGATCTGGCCATTCAGGTTTTCAAAAGCTTGCCTTCACAAGGAGTGACAGAATGGCACCACTCTAGCATTTGGGCATTTCTTGACATTGAACTGTGCCACTCTGATCTCAACACTCTGGAGAGCACCAGAGTGCACCGGAAGGAAAGCCACCATGTGTACAGTTAACACAGTCAGCTCTCTGTTGATAGCTGCTCTGTGTCTCATCGAGTTCTCTGCTCAAGAGTATTTGTGGGCTATTAACTACCAGTAATGACTATCTTGCATATTTGCATTGTTTTTTTGTTTTGTTTTGTTTTTTAAAGATTTTATTTATTCATTTGACACAGAGAGAGAAATTACAAGTAGGCAGAGAGGCAGGCAGAGAGAGGAGAGAGGAGGAAGCAGGCTCCCTGCTGAGCAGAGAGCCCAATGTGGGCCTCGATCCCAGGACCCTGGGATCATGACCTGAGCCGAAGGCAGCGGCTTTAACCCTCTTAGCCACCCAGGCGCCCTTGCATTGTTTTATTTGAATCCTTCTGCTGTTACTGTTCTGATTTCTTGGAAGACTTTTTTTTTTTTTGCACTAAAATTAAAAATTCAATCACATGCCTTGAATATTATTTTAAATATAGAACTTTATAAATTAATTTCAATGAGAATCATATTTTTGAAATAAGATAATTATGTTACCGTGGTTTTTTAAAATTTATTAATATTTAATGTATTATTTGTTTCAGGGGTACAGGTCTGTGAATACCATGGGGTTTTTTGTTTTGTTTTGTTTTGTTTTGTTTTAAAGATTTTTTTTATTTATTTGACACAGAGAGAGGGATTACAAGTAGGCAGAGAGGCAGGCAGAGAGGAGAGAGGAGGAAGCAGGCTCCCTGCTGAGCAGAGAGCCCGATGTGGGCCTCGATCCCAGGACCCTGGGATCATGACCTGAGCCGAAGGCAGGCTTTAACCCACTGAGCCACCCAGGCGCCCTACCATGGGTTTTTTAAGAATGAATTCTCTTCCCCAAATAAAAGGTGACAAAAATCAGCATGGTTATTTCTAAAGCACTACTTTACCTACATTTCAGAATTACTAATTTGCCTGAAATTAACATATCTTGTATCCTGTAATCACTCCACGAATTCAAACAAAAGGCCTAACATAATAAAAAATTTACAAAGAAAAAAAAAAAAAAACCCAAAGCCTTATATGGGGAACTNTCACTCCACGAATTCAAACAAAAGGCCTAACATAATAAAAAATTTACAAAGAAAAAAAAAAACAAACCCAAAGCCTTATATGGGGAACCGGGATTCTGGTTCTGGGTTAGGTGCCTCATTAGCTGTGTGGCCTCAGAAAGTCATGGACAGTGAGTATTCTCACCTGTGAGATGAAGTGTCTGACAAAGCTGATGGTCCTCAAATTTTCTACCACTTTCCTGATTTTTCTCCCATTGACCGGATTTACAAGATTTTGTCTTCTCAACCAACCTCCCTTATTAAAAAACTTGTTTTTCCATTTTTATAAAAGAATTTGAACTGCCAACCAGAACATCTAATTAGCAGGAGATACCACACTGACTTAATAGTGATCTACCTATAAAATTCTCTAATTCTGTTAGTGTCTTCCAAATCAAAAATTCAAGTAGCTGAGTTTTAACTACAAAAATGATCCCTCAAACATTTATACAACACATTGTTTTCAAAGTTCTTTTGCACATATTAAATTATAACAGATTTATAAGGCAGGAAGGACAGGTGTGGGAACTCCTGGCTTGAGCTTTAAGTGACCTGCCCCAAATTACACTTTCATTAGGTGGCTGGGTGGGACTGGAATTCCAAATTTCTGAGTTCAGTCTAAAATGTACATGACTTCTATAAGATAAACGTTAACCACTGAGACACCTGGAGAACTTCAGAATCACTGGTCTTACCTTAATGCTTTTAATGTGAGATGCCGCCTTCGCAAGAGTCTTTTCGGAAGATTTGTCCAATAGAAACTCAATGACGGCATCTTTGTTATAAAGTCTGCAACAATAAGGATGAGTCAGAACATTCTAGTAACAATCAACCTCTACATAAAGGAATAAGACGAAATTCAGTACAATCCAAAGTCATTTACATTTGGTAACAGGAATGCCCTGCATTAATAAAAAACTAAATTAAATCCTGTCTCAACTATTTCCAGAGTATACAAAGAAACTAATTTATACCAAGGGTTGCAAACTGGCAGTCTGAGGGCTGAATGTGATCTGAACAAGATCTTAAAATTTGAGAAATTTACTATAAAAGTATATTTTCAACTTTTCTTGGAGAAAAAAAAAATCGAAGTTCTGGAATCACTAGGCCCACATTCTTGAACTGCAACAACTGGCTGGAAATGAGTAGCAGCTACTCTTTTAGAAAAGACATGAACTCTCCAGTTTCCTCTAGTCCCCACCATTCCCTACTACCCCACACTGCTCCTTCATGCATTTATGTTTACAAATGAGCTCCTACTGGCCCCTGAATTTTCAGATCACAGATTAAATAAACCAAACTGAATAGAAAAATGCAGAAGTATGTTCAGAGACAGGGAATGATAACCGAGGCTTCACAAATTTGTTTGAGATGATTCACACTTCATGAATCAAGAACTGCATTTACACCTTAAAATTCTTTTTTTTTCACATTAAAATACTTCTAAAAATTAGTTAATAAAAACTCATCTCAATTAAGGAAAAGGAACCATACCTGCCAAGTTCACAGGCAACTATTGGTCGCCTTAATATTTCTTGACTTAGAGTACAATAGTTCCATTGGGCCACTAATTCGGCATCTTTGTCAACCTAAGAAAAGAAAAAAATCCTTTCAGTTAACTTTCACCTCTGAAAGATATATGGGCCACAGTTCTACATATAAAGGCTTATTTAGTTATACCACATGTGATGATTTTTGTCTTTTAAATCAAAGACAGTGACACATGAAGCTGGGACTTAAAAAGTCCAAGTAACTAATACCATGTCAGATCAAGTTCCCGCTAAACAGGATATGCGCAACAAAACAGTTCACATCAAGCTGCATTGGAGTATTTGCATCTATTTATTTTTTTNCACCTCTGAAAGATATATGGGCCACAGTTCTACATATAAAGGCTTATTTAGTTATACCACATGTGATGATTTTTGTCTTTTAAATCAAAGACAGTGACACATGAAGCTGGGACTTAAAAAGTCCAAGTAACTAATACCATGTCAGATCAAGTTCCCGCTAAACAGGATATGCGCAACAAAACAGTTCACATCAAGCTGCATTGGAGTATTTGCATCTATTTTTTAAAGTTTATTTATTTTTTTAGTAATCTCTACACTCAACTTGGGGCTTGAACTCATGACCCCGAGATCAAGAGTCACATGCTCTTCCGACAAAGCCAACCAGGTGCCCCCTAGCATTTGTACCTCAATAGTAAGTTAGAGAAGTCCCAGAAAAAATAAGCAATAGTTTAATTTCTATCAATGGGAAAGGCTCCAAAGTTTTAGTTGAATTTAAAGAGTAAGAATTCAGAAAATGGCTTTTTTTTTAAAGTTCAGCACAAAGACTATATAATTCTTTATAAAAATCACCAATTTAACTTGTTCATTAGGGGGCATATCAAATCTTTACTCACACTCTGAAAATCCAAACACAAGACCTTCTGTTGCCCTCAAATGATATTTCACTTATATAATATTCCACGGCCCACTCTTTTCCCCTCCTAAAATGCCAAATCTGAATAATATAACAGAAGGGCACAAGTGGGAGAACGTAGGAAGAGAAAAAAAATACAGAAAAATTTCCTTAAATTTACTTTTTGCAGTAACAACTGCTTGTATACTGTGTCCCAAGTGCTATGTTAAGCAGTTTTTGTGACTTCATCTTTTAGCCCTCATAAAAACCCCGAAACAGGGCACCTGGGTGGCTCAGTGGGTTAAAGGCTCTGCCTTCGGCTCAGGTCATGATCTCAGGGTCCTGGGATCGAGTCCCGCATTGGGCTCCCTGCTCAGCGGAGCCTGCTTCCTCCTCTCTCTCTGCCTGCCTCTCTGCCTACTTGTAATCTCTCTCTCTCTGTCAAATAAATAAATAAAATCTTTAAAAACAAAAAAACAAAACCCAAAACATGTAGTATTTTTACTGTTACTGAAGAGGTGGAGGTACCAAGAGGTTAGGTTACATGTCCAACGTCTCACAGCAAGTAGATGAAGAAGCTAAGAACCCAAGCAGGCGGGCTCCAGAAACCATGTTTTTGTGTCTGTTTTTTCTTGTTTTTTTGTGTTTTATTTGAGAGAGAAGTGGGGAGGGACATGGTAGGGAAGAGTCTCAAGCAGACTCTGCATTGAGTGCAGAGGCCAAGGGAGGGCTTGATCCCATGAGCCTGAGATCATGACCCGAGCCAAAACCAAAAATCAGACTCTTAACCGTCTGTGCCACCCAGGCACCCCAGAGACCATACTTTTAATCACTACTTTCTACTGCTTTTCTATTATTTCAAATAGAACAAAATAAAAACAAAACCCACACTACTGCAACTGTTAATTCTATCCATACTCCAGATCCAAGATCTATACTTTGGCTGCTTAAATAATTTTTATCAAAATTCACAGAGTAGTGGAGCCCCAAGAGAAACCTGTCACCAGTGGAGTCAATTTACTACACCCTTTGCAGAGTCAAAAAAAAAAAAAAAAAAGCCACGTTCAGCAAGTCCAGGATCTCCTTTCTGGATCCCTCTCCTGCTTTACCCATAGTCCTTTGCTGATTCAAAAAATAATTGGGAGAGCTGGGGACAGGGAGAAAAGTGATAAACTAATCCTTACCCAGGTTGGTAACCTGAAACTTTTTTTTTTTAAACCAGGGTCTCTCTTCTTTTCAGGGCAAGGTCTTAAATTATAGCAATGGTTCTGCCAGACCAAACATACCATATGAGTGATCAAAAATATTAAATTATTATATATCTATTTGAAATGTAAGCAATGCAAAGGCTGCACTCTGTTCACTGCTGTGTCCCCAGGGCCTAGAATGGTGCCCATGATAAGCATTTAATAAAATATTTCTTGAATAAATAAGGATAACAAAAATCCATCCTGCCTGACCACTCTGGTTGTCTCAGATCACCCTTTCTTCTTTTCTATCCCCTTCTGACACTTTGCCAAGTTTCTCATTAAGCTACTCCTCTTCAGTCCTGGCCACAAGTTAATGAAACTAGCTGAAATACTTTTTTGGCAAAAGCTCTCATGAGTGTTAACTATCTACCATTGGTCTATGCATCTGTAGCTGTGATGAGAGGGCACACTCCATCCTCTTGAGAGTTCATTCATTCTGGAATTCAACGCATTTACCAGGTGTCTACTGTGTGGTGGACAAAGGTAAGACACAAAGTCTCCATCCATGTCCGAGAAAGACAGTAAACAAATGAAAAGAGTGATAAGCAGTATAAAGAAAAGTAAAGCAGCGAAAGAGGATAGTGATGGAAGTGAGATGTCTTTTGGCAACAGTGAACTGAAATGACATCTGAGAAAAGAACTGAATGAAGTAAACAAATGATATGAACATCTCAGCGAAGAACATTATCGGCTTGTGGAAATCATACTCCAGGCTGAGAAACAAAGGCCTATAGGGCTGAAACAGAATGAAAGACCTGGAGAGGGGTAGAAGATGTGGTGGAGAGGCAAGGCATCTGATCACACAGGACCTTGTGGGATTTTGTTCTGAATATGACAAAAAGCTGCCAGAGGATTTGAAATACAGGAGCGATATATGAGATTTACCTTTTAAAAGGATTTTCTAGCTGCTGAAGGGAGAATATATGCAGCATCCACATGTCCCAGGCACTCTATTAAGTACTTTACATGCCTTCTATTAGTAAGAAGTAATTACTGGGGCACCCGAGTAGCTCCGTCTGCCTTCGGCTCGGGTCATGATCCCAGGATTTTAGGATGGAGCCCCACATCAGGCTCCTTGCTCAGCGGGGAGCCTGCTTCTCCTTCTCCCTACACTCACCCTGCTTGTGCTCGCTCTCTCTCTCCCTCTCTCTCTCTCTCTCTTAAATAAATAAATAAAATCTTAGGAGGAAAAAAAGTAATTACTAATGCAGGGCACATGCCTTAAGTGGTAGACCACATGACTCTTGATCTCGAGGTCACTGAGTTCAAGCCCCACGATGGGCGTAGAGATTATTTAAAAAATAAAGGGTTAAAAAAATAATTATCAATGCTAACTTTGAGTTCCTGAATAAATGGTTGGAAATCCTGGCTTCATTACCTATCAGTTGTATGATCTTGCTCATGTTACTGACTCTCTGTTAGTATCATGAAAATTATTATATACAATTTTTCTCAGTTACCTGTGAGAATTAAGAATTATCCACGTATTCATTTACTCGCCGTATTTACTGTGCCGGGAATTGTGCTAGCTGTAGAGGGGAAAAGGCGAAGACTGAGCCACAGGGAGCTTATCTTTCTCTGTGACTGAAATTCACCAACCGTGAAGGCCGTGTGCAGGGTGTTAAGATAGTTTTTTAAGAGAAGGACCTGATCTCGTGTGGATAAGAGAACTCTGGGGACGAATTCCCGGAGAAAATGAAGGTTAAGTGTGTACAAAGCTCAATAAACAGCGATCGTTTGTATCATTGTAACTAACGGCCAGATAAGCTTTAAACCCTGGCCCTGCCACTACGAGCGTTGCAACGTAGTCCAGCTCGCCCGAAAGGTCTCTGTCTGAAAAGGGAGGATCGTGACAGTACGTGTCCACAGGGCTCTTGGGAGAACTGTACGATCTACCCCATTCTAAGCGCACTGCCCGGTGAACGGCAACAGCAAGCACCCAGGACAAGTCTGACACTACTACTGTTGTTAATTCTGAGTTCTCCCAAAGAGATAAATGAGCGCGGCAGCGTCAGGAACCCCGCTAGCTCCCCGCACCCCCCCCCCCCCCCCC